>BHFT01008125.1:0-39140 GCA_004320025.1 Laticauda laticaudata
CCTCCTCTACGAATTTCACTATCTGATCGGTAAACATGATAGTCTCTTACTGTGGTAATGGAGTCAGGGAGAGATGCGTTGAGCCATGTTTCACAGCCAAATATGATGTTGAATTTATCCATATTTAGTAAGAGGAGAAATTCAGGTATTTTATTCGCAAGGCTTCTTGCATTGAGTTGCTTGCATTTAAGGCCAGCAGCAGTTAGAATTGAGGTAGTTAGGGGCGGGCGGGCCTAGTCTTGGGTGATGGTGTTGTTGGGTGATGGTGTTGATGATCTTGTTTCTCCAGAATTTTTTAAAAAAATGTTTCAATCTCTTTTATTGTGAGCAGCAGTTGCTGCAAATTTCTATCCAGGTCATTTTTTTTTCCAACTGCTCGACCGCCATCACAGGGATCAGGTAGAACACAATTATAGTATTCGTGTCAACTCATAAAATATTGCTATGATCTTTTTAGAGTTGCCAACAGAAAGGGAGGGGGAAAAGGGGTTTGAAAGAGCAGTGCAGCAGCTTGGAAACCAAAAGTGCATTGCATAAATAATTTTCAAAGATAGTAACTAGGTGACTGAAGTTTCTGCTGTGCACAATTCTAAAAGAAGAACATGATTGATGACTCTGGCTATAGATGTATCTCATTGGAGGATAGGAATTATGATACACCCAGAGAGGGGGGGTAAACCAGGGTCAAGGATGACAATGAATTATGTGTCTCAGAGTGAGCTACACCCAGACAGTGCTGGCAAGTTAACTCCCAATAAATCTTCTTTAAGTTTTGGAAGTTTGGCTAGAGATTCATGATTTAAATGGGGGTATCTGCTGGAATCCTGACAATTAGGTTATGATCTAACCCAGAAACTGTTCTACTACAAGAAGAATGAAATAATTTATAAAAAGACAAATGCAATCCTTGCAGTCATGGTCAACTTTTTGGGATGAAAGAACCAGGAACTTCAGGAAAGGGCTTCTCCCAGAAATTCTGATTTGTTTTCTCCTTTCTGTCTCCTCTAAAATGCATTTCTGCTTATGTAACTCAAGTGAAACTTCTGGTCATTGTTTTCCTCCAAGTAAAAGTTGTGCCTGAAAGCATCAGGGAATAACTATCATATTTAACTATTATATTTCATCAGGATACTTGCTTGGGGTTGTGAGAAATTCATCTGGATTTTTTCCAGGTTCTTCTTGAATGCCGTGTTCTCAATACTATACTTCCACTGTCAGGATCATTGTAATTTAAATGTGGTTGGTCTCAGCTGTGATTGTGCTTGGATTGTTATGAAGGAATTAATGCCATCTGGGAGATATTTGCTGCAACACAACAGAGCTGTAATATATGGGATGGAGTATCTCTGCTGATGGAAAGCAATAGCTGATGGAGAGATGAGGAAAGTGAATCAGAAGGCCTATGATTTCTGCATGCTGGATTGAAATTTATCTTAGGTCTTACTAGAGTTTTATTATCATTTAATGGTCTAGATTAAAGGAATTGAAAGCATCATTTTTAACTACTTACAAACAGTCAGAGTGATGGCTTTTATAACACAGACTAGTTAAATATTTCAGAAGACATCTGAAGCTGCATATCTCAGCCATTACCCACTCCTCTTCTCCTGAAATCAACCAAATGAAACCAATGGGAGCACCAGGAAATAAAACACTGGTGGATTTCATCAGTGGGTTCAGAGTTGCCTCCTGATCTTCTGAAGAGGTTTTTGCAGGGGTATCAAACTTGCGATGTCACATTGTCATCACATGACGTCTCATGACATTTCCCCCCTTCGCTAAACTGGGAGCGTGCATGGCCAGGGAATGATACATCTGGCCCACAGGCCGTGAGTTTGACACCTCTGGGCATGGGTGGGCTGCTATGGGCTCACACGGGTTTGGACTAACCCATAGCTAATGTTATGGCTGGTTTGGTGAACCACCAAATTCCACCCCTGGCTGGCCATGCCTCTCCCACACTGCCCCTCCCATCCTGATCTGCCCCTCCCAGCAGTCTCCATGCAGTCTGTTTTGGATGTGAGGTAAGTGTAGGGCCTGCCCAGAGGCTCAGGGAGGGCAAAAGGGACTCCCAGAGGCTCTGGAAGGCCAGAAATGGGCCCATTTCTGGCCTCCAGGGGGCCTCCAGAACCCAGGGGAGGCCAGTTTCACCACCCAGAAGCTCAAGGAAAGCCTTTGGAGCCTGGGAAGGCAAACAATGGGTCTCCTGGAAGTTCCAGAAGATTAGAAATGGGCCTGTTTCTGGCCTCCAGAGGGCCTTTGGAGCAACCGGGCAGAGAATCAGTTGCTGAAATTTTTGAAGCCTACCCCTGCCCCTGGGTTATAGGGACATCTGGGGATGTGGCAACCTCAACAGAAGGATGGAGGTTAAAAATGTTTCAGAATAGTGAGTTGTAATGAGAGGAAAGTATCCACACACATCCTTACCCCAGTATGGAAAATGCACCATTCCAACTCAAGAACAAAATGCCCAATTTCTACCTTGTAATTACTGGTAGTCCTCGATTTATAGCTGTTTGCCTGCTTTTCAAGGCTACAACAGCACTGAAAACAGTGATTTATGACTGTTTTTCCACACTTATGACCATTGCAGCATCCCCATGGTCATGTGGACAAAATTCAGACACTTGGCAACCGATGCACATTTATGATGAAGCAAAGTCAATGAGAAAGCCAGATTCACTTTACAACCATATTGCTAACTTAACAACTGCAGTGATTCACTTAACAGCTGTGGTAAGCAAGATCATAAAAGGGAGCAAAACTCACCTCTTGGCATGGACATACATGGTGCACATCCCAGAGAGCATTGTGGATTTACGCTTGTTAGGTATTAACCTTTAATAAAGCTTTATTAATTTAATAAAGCTTCTTAACTAAGGCATGTACCAGCTGTGATTACCCAGGGTGTGGCACAAAGGCAACACAGTCAAATAAGCAAGAAGAGTCCCTTTATTATCTCCAACTTTATCCCCAATGTCCAGGTTATCTTTAGCTGGAGAAAAACTCTCCCAAGAACAGTCTTTAAGTGGAGGAAATTCAGTCTGAAAACAAAGTACATACAAACTCTAACTAAAAAACAAACAAACAACACGCTGCAGTAATTAACTTGACAGGGCAGGAGAAGGAATTGCAGACTTGAAAGCACGGCAAAACACACACAGTTGGGAAGATACCAGAAACACAGATAGGCCCGACAATACCAGATAATTCACGATTTTCTCCCAANGTGCAGCTTCCCTTTTTAAACACTGTGTTCCCAGCTGCAGCTAATGAAGGGAATCAGGGCCCTTTCCTCCCCCATAGGTTGCTTCGTTCCTCTCTGCATGCCCTAGCATGAAGAGGGGGTGGACCTGGGTCTTCCTCCCGAATTCCCTCTCCTTTGCTCTACCTCTCCTCTGCTCTGTCCAGCCGGAGTGTGCCCTTCCCCAGTTTCTTCCACAGCCAATGGAGCCACACTCCCACTCCCTCTCAGCTGTTTGGCTTCCCCCTCCAAATCAGATTTTGACAGGGGCATGATACCAACTGTTCTGACCCAGCTCCCCAAACACAACAAACCCTCTTGATGTGAACTCAAAAGATTCCTTTATTTGGAATGCCTACAGTCCTGGCAAAAAGTTTCTTTTATAGGCTAACAAGTCTGTCTGACTGGAAGAGGAATAGTTGTCTGCCACACCTATTCATCTCCACCCCCTGCCTTTTATCCCCAGACCTAGTGCGGGGCCTCACCAGCAGCAGTGGCTCTTCCTTCCCCAGGATCGGCCCATGATTTTCCACTGCTCTCCTCATCTCTGCCTTCTGTGCAGCCACATGTCAGGCACTGAATGCAGCTGTTCCTCCTCTTCTTCATCAGGCACCTCCAGATCTGTGGGATGTTGACTCTCCATCTGAGGGCTGACGGATGGCCCATGCTCTCTCTGTCTCTGTCTCTCGGCCACAACATTAGCTTTCAGCTCCTCTTTCTTAGAAATGTCTCGTGGATGCTGACCCCTGGAGGGCATTTACATTTTGGACAAACAACTATGAACATGACTACATGACTTTTGTTTTAAAAAAGCTACAGAAATAGTTTGGCTTATTCCAGGGATGCTTTTACAGATTCCCACTAGGACCTATTTTTCCAGCATTGTTTTGTGGTCTTCCATCCAAGAAACCTCAGGTCTGACTTGGCTTAACTTCTTTTGAAATAAACTTTCTAGGTGCTGCCACTTGCTTAAAGGGAAACTATGGAATTAAATAGGCTATTTATGGATTTATTTGGGGTCCAATGATATATACTCTGTGTGTGTGTGTGTGTGTGTGTGTGTGTGTGTGATTGGACCCCAATACACCCATAAGTAGCATATTAAATGGATAGATAGATAAATAAATAGATAGAATCCAACTTGATTAATTTCTCCTAGCAGCACAGCCAGGTTACTTGAGGATAATCCCATTTATTCTCATCACAACCATGGCAGTAAATGATGCTGAAATAGAATGATTAGCTTAAGGTTATTTGCAAATCTTTATGGAAATGCACAGCTCCGAATCTGAACCAATTGTACTCTTCTATGGAAACTATGCAAACATTCAAAGGTTCCATTTTGCTGGTTATTGTGAAGAGAATGATTGCATGAGTTTATGTGGGGCTGTCTCATATTCATAACAAAGTACATCCATTGGAAAGTGCTGTAGTTACTCCGAAACAGCTCAGGTAGCATTGACTATAATGTACCTTCCAATTGTCAAAAATGTTCTTCCCTGTGAAATAAGCTTTTCTTGTCTTGCAAATATCTTTTGTTGTGATTTAATTAAAAGGAAGAAAGCAGATCACCAATAACTGTGCAACAAAACATAGGACATGTAAACATATTCCATCAAGCACTTCTTAATTAAGGCATGTGAAAAATGTTCCAGTGTCCCCTGTGACACTGTACACTTCTCTTTTTTTAATCTTTTCTCACCAGATGAAATCAGAAGACTTACACAAAAAAGGCAGAGGAAGAATTCAGCACAGCTAGTTCAAAGAAAATTTTCTCCATGTAAGTGTGTAAGAGCAAAAGATTATAACTGATGTTCTGTTCAGCTAAGATGGATTTCATCTGAATAAAGATGAATAGGATTGAGCTGTAAATGTGTGAGATAAATTATGAATACTATTCAAGGCTCTTAACTTTCACCAAAGGTCCATGAGACACCACCTAATATCATAAAGCATGCATTCATAAATTTACCAGTTGAATTTCATTGTGTGCAGTATGCGTTTATGATGGTAGTTTATGGTGTTTATATTTTCTATGGCCCCTTAGAAATTTCATCCATCTTTCTTTGCAATGAGATTTAAACGCCTTTGTCAGGTCAATGTTTCTAAATATGTGAAAGCAGTCTATCAATGCTGGTAGCCTCACAAAATGATCGCTTATATCTTGTTTAACCCAGAGAAAGATGAGGAAAAGAGTAAGGGAGAGGAATTCAGCAATGAGCAGCTAAATTGCAAAGTAAAGCTCACAGAAGCAGAGTAGTAATTAAGTAATGTTTATAGTTTTCATAGGTATAGCTATTTATTATTTATGTTGTTCTAATTATTGCTTGGGAGCCACCCAGAGTTCAATATAAGATGGGTGGTTATATAAATGTTTTAAATAAATAAATAAGCAAGCAAGCATATAAAAAAATTAATTGCATATATTGTAATAAAGAAGAGGAATATCTGTTGCAAGGTAATAGCATAGAAAACAAACACATCTAAATACAAAATATAAAGAGACAAGAAGATGTGGAGATTTCCTTCTTTCCTTCCTTCCCTCCCTCCCTCCCATGAAAAATATATACTATTATCCACATCCACTAAAGAGAGATCTTTGGGGAAAAGAAGTCATTAAAGAATGATCATATCCCATTATTACATCCTAGGAAATATAATTGTGCCTGTACCTGGAGGAACAATTTAGCAAGTTAAAAAGATGTTACTCCTGTATTGTTAATCCAGCACCCTGGACAGCAGAACGTTTCTCCATGAATTCAGATCTCATTGCGAGTTTGTGCTGGGGATTAGGAAATAAAGGAGGAAATTCAAAAGCAATAAAGCAACCTAACAAGCTTTGTTGGTAGAGGTAACTCTGATTCCTTTGCTCTATTGCTTATGGCATGCCCATAATTTGTCAAGGTAGGTGAGCTACTTCTAGAAATGGTCTTTTTAAGTCAACAAGTACAGTTCGATACTGAATCCAGCAACACATTAATAGCAGACATGGTCAAGGGAGATATAAATCATATCAATTGTAAAAAAATAAAATAAAAAAAGACCAGCTTTTCCTATGCTGGGATTTCTGACTTGAAGGGCTGCTGGTACTTTCTCAGCAAGATCTCTTCCATCCTTGTAGGGTGTAACTATTGCTGCATTCTGAAGGATGCCAAGCGATTTTCAACTTTGAGGGCATGTTCAAGAAGAATCTGACAGCCACCTGGCAGAGATGTTTCAATTTGGATGCTTGCACTGAGCATGGAGCAGGACTTCATATGCTGAATGGGAAGGTTTGCTTTGAACCTGAATCAAACCTATCATGTTCTAGAAGTTCTGCTGAACTGTCTCAAGTGAGCGAAAACATAGAGTGATGTGAATGTTCAATGTTTTGGATAAAATTATATTTGGATGGAGCGAGTAGGGCAAGGCTGATGTGCACTGTCCCTCTGGGCTCTCCCCCTTCTTTCAGCTCCAAATGTGTCTTATTGACTGGTCAACTGCTCAATCTACATCCATTCTGCCATTGCCATCAAAGTCCTACTGGCCAACCTGTATATTTCAATAGTTTGCCTATTATGCCCTCCCCTCTTCCTCTTAGCCTTCAATGCTAATGACTGAGCTTGAGTCAATGCTAATGAACTCCCTGGTCCATCCTGATCTCAGTGTGTTTTCTCTTTTTCCTGAGTTGCAACTGCCAATGTCCCAGCATGCCTAAGACTCACCTGTGATTTTCCTAGCATCTTTTTCTTTCTCTTTTATTCTCCTTAGCTGTTGCCAACAACACAGTATTGGCTCAATGTCATCTTTCCTGCACCATTCTCTGCCTTGATTCAGCCAATGATGTTCTTTGCTCTTTCTGCTCCACTGGGAACTATATCTATCTTTGTACAATTCTATGTTGTCCATGATGCTTTTTGAGCTTGGTTGTAGATGTTTCATTCTTCAGTTAGGTAACACTATGATGTTACCTCGTTCGGTAACGAGATGTTTGCAAGAAAAGAAGATCCAAGTTCAGAAAACACAAGGACCCCCACATTTCAACCTTGAGCTACAAATATTCTATTTGTATATTCTCTTGAACAGAATAATACAATTAATTATCATACAATTATACAATATTAATGCAATTAGACAATGTATTATGCATTTCAGAAGGGTCTGTGCTTGGAATGTTTGATACATTTCCAGTTTCTTATATTTGTAGGGTTTGATAATCCAAGCATGTTGATTCCAAACATTTCCTAAACCCAGAATTGTTCACTTTTTCCACATATATTTCAACTGCCTTATAACTGAGGACATGAAGAAGGCTCCTCTCTTCCCAGAAAAATCCACTTACATTTTCTCCTTGTTTGAAATAATTTTCAAAAGCACGTTCCTTTTCACCAAATTGAATGAGAAATGTAGGGAAAAATGCAAATGATTTTTTTCTCCACATGTAGTACTAGAAATAGAAAATCTGCCCAGCCACAATATATTTAAGTCATATTTAAGAGCTACAAAGGGCACTGGATAAAGCAGATTGTTTGGGCCCTTTTCAATTTGAGTTCAGGTTGGAGCACAGCACTGAAACAGCTGTGTTTGCACTTATTGATATCCCTCAGAGCAGGGATACCAACCTTTTGGACCTCAGGGACCACCAAATTCATAATTTTAAATACCGCAGACCACTAATATGAATTTTGACTAATGGTGGCTTGCTGACGTTGGTGGGAGAGTTGGTTCCATATTCCAGAGCTGCAGTAGTCACAGTAGTGACTACTGTAGTCCTTTGTTCATCCTGGAGCAGCTGCTCTTCCACCCGGGTGCACCGGCCTGCCATGGACTGAAGGAGCTGCTCCAGAATGACCAAAGGGCCAGTCTTGTGACTATTGCAGCTCTGGGATATGGGGCCGACTTTCCCACCAATATCAGCAAACCACCCTGGGGCGGATTTCCCTCCCCTGCCATTGGGTTTTACTTTCCAGTTCCAGCTCATATGACCCTAAGGTTTCCCCTCAGCTGAAGGGTGGGGTCCAGTGGGTGGGCTGGCCATGGGGGCAGCACAGCCTTGTGTTCCCATGTAGCCTGCTTTGGGGGGAGTCATGTCTCTGTGGACCACCAAAATTTTCTCCTGGCCCACCTGTGGTCCCTGGCCCACAAGTTGGTGACCACTGCCTTGGAGGACTCAGCTTGGGGATGGTACAACCCATTCTGCCTCTCCGAGAAATCTCATTGGGATTCAATACCATCAACCATGGTATGAGCCTTGGTAGCGCAGTGATTAGAATGCAGTATTGCAGGCTAACTCACTGTTCACTGCCAGGAGTTTGATTCTGTTTGGCTCATGGTTGACTCAGGCTTCCATCCTTCCAAGGTTGGTAAAATGAGGACCTGGATTGTTGGGAGCAATATGCTGACTCTGACTCTGTAAACCACTTAGGGAGGGCTGTAAAGCACTAGGAAGTGGTATATATAAATCTAAGTGCAATTGCTATTGTTATCATTTTGGACCAGGTTTGGGATTGGGAGTGGGAGGCATTTTATTACAGTGGTTTATTACAGTGGTTCTTCTTCATCTGTGGCTAATTCCAGGTGGGTGTTGGTAGGAGAGAAGAGGTTGAATCCTAGGTAAAGGTAAAGATTTCCTCTGTCCAGTTGTGTATGACTCTAGGGAGCAATGATCATCTCCATTTCTTAACCAAGGGAACCAGCATTGTCTGAAGACACTTCCATGGTCATGTGGCCAGCATGACTATATGCCAAGGCACAAGGTGTTCTGATCTGGACTTCCCAAGATCACGAAGCAGACTCCTTGTCCCAATAAAAACCCCTTTATTTTGGTTAAAGTGAATTCCTCTCCAGCAAAGTCCCAGCCAACAGTCTTTTGTGAGATTTCACAACTACATACCTTTATCAGGCTTGGAGAGTTGCCAGGCTGATATTTTCCAAATGCCATGCTGTAGCAGACAATACTTGGCAAGAAGTCAGGTACAGATCTTCACCCTAATGAATTGAACTAATTGTCTCCTGCAAACACCACTCCCCTTTCGCTCCTCTTTATTCCCTATGGGAGGGGCCATTCACTATCCACCTGTGCCCTTATTCCTGTCAACCCTTATTCCTTAACTGTTCCCTTCTCCTGGCAGCTCTGTGCATGTACACAACTGGGAACAGGCTCCAGCTGTTCTTCTGCTCCACTCTGAATGTAGCTGATAACTGTCAGACCTGACCCTATCTCTGCCTCTGATGCAGAGCATTCATCAGACTCCAGGATTGGCCCACATTCCTTCCCAACCTTCTCACTGTCTGAGTCAGCCACCAGCTCTGCTGGATGCCAGGGGCCACAAAACAAGGAATACTGTTACTTTCCCCCTGAAGCAATACCTATTTATCTACCAACATTTGCAAGCTTTTAAACTGCTAGGTTGGCAAGAACTGGTGAAAGTAATGAGAGCTCACCTTGTCATGCGGCCCTTGGGTCTTGAACCTAGACTGTCAACTTTCTGGCTAACAAGCCCAGCATCTTAACCACTGTGCCATTGCAAACCCTAGGTAAAGGTAAAAGTTTCCCCTGCCCAGTAGTGATTAGTGGGTGATGCTAATCTCTGTTTTTATCTCCTATGTCTTTGCAACATGGAGATGCCTTAGGGCTCAAGCTTTCGCTGCTTCTTTTTACATTCACATGAAACTGCTAGGGGAGATAATCTATTGTTATGAGGTTTAGTACTATCAATATGCTGAGGATATCCAATTGTATATTCTTAGCTAGACAGATGATACTGTGGTAGGGCTGGCTGAGTGCCTGGAAACTGTAAAGGGTTGTTTTGGGAGGAAATAGTTTCGGCTCAAACAGACCAAAACAGAGTGACCCTGGGTTTTTGGCCTCAGGCCCAGATGATATTTTAGTTGATGAGCAATTTGGGTGTCCTCCTAGACTCACGGCTCCAGCTCAAAGAACAGCTGGAAGCCTTGGCTAGGGAGACCTTTGCACAGATTAATCTGGTGTGCCAATTGTGCCCTTTCCTGGACCAAGAGATCTTTCTCATGGTCACCCATGCCTCTGTCATGTCCCATTTGGATGACTGCAATGCACTCTACATGGGGCAGCCCTTGAAGGCCACTTGGAAATTTCAACTGGTCCAGAATGGAGTGAGTGCATGTAGTGATGGGTGACCCTAAAGTTTATCCATGTAGGTTTTGTTGCGTGAGCTGTACTGGCTTCCTGTTTCCTTTCAGGTGCCATTCAAGGCTCTGTTTATTACCTTTAAAGCCCTGTATGGCACAGGACCAAGTTATCTACACAAAGGTCTCTACCTATGGGCAACTGCCCATTTTATCTGGTCATACGGGATGGACAAGCTCCTAGTCTCTTTCATAAGCAAGCAAGCAAGCAAACATCATCTTTTGAGAACTAGGAAGAGTGCCATCCCCGTCCTTATCCCAGAGGTGGGATTCTACCAGTTTGGACTGTTTTGGGCGAACTGGATGTTAAAGTTACATCTGGTTGGCTGAACTGGTATTTCAACTGACAAGCTGGCCCCACCCATCCTGCCCCACCACTCTCACAACTCTCCACCCAGCCCATTTTTGATGGAGGTAAGTGCAGGATCCATGCGGAGGCTCTGTGGGGAGGGGGGGGAATGGGCCTTCTGGAAGTCTAGAAATGAGCCTGTTTTCAGCTTCTGGTGGGCCTCCAGAGCATGGGGGAAGCTGTTTTGCCCTCCCAGAGGCCCAGAAATGGCCTCTGGACCCTTGGCAGGGCAAATCCTGGAATCCTGGAAAAACCAGAATTCACAAAATGGGTCTGTTTCCTGTTTCAGGTGGGCCCCCAGAGTCCATGGAAGGCTGTTTTTGCCCTCCCAGAGGCCCTGTGGAGGCCTCCAGTCCCTTGGAAAGGCAAAAAAATGCCTCCTGGAAGTACTGGAAATTCAGAAATGGGCCTGTTTCTGGCTTCCAGTGGGCCTCTAGAGCCTGTGGGAGGCTGTTTTCACCCTCCCAGAGGCCCGGGAGAAGCCTCCGGTCCCTTGTGAGGGCAAAAACAGCTTCTTTGGGCTCTGGAAGTTCTGGTTGGCCATGCCCACTATGCCCATGCCCATCCAATAACCAGACAATGAATTGGTTGCTGGGATTTTTGAATCCCACCCCTGCCTTACCCTATGGAACATCTTGATCATCTTTAGTAGGCTTCTACCCTTCTAGCCTTCTGATTTTAAAAAAATCTGGCCTTTCTTCTGTTCAATAAAATCATATTATTATTTTTTTAGATTTGGTAATATGGAACAAAAGTCCTCAGATGATATCTCCCTAATGGGTGAAGTATTTGTTTTTTCTGGAGTTTCCTCTGTGTAATAAGTAAATAAAAAACCTTTCTCCACTGAATGGAGTACTAAAATACTAGAACAGCTAACAAGCTTTGATAATCCAGCTCCAAGTTGTTTTGATGTCTAAATACCATCTCAAAATAATAGGGGAAGAACTCTTTCATATCACTTCCCTTCAGACTTGAGAACTGCGTATTATTTCTGTGTTGTTTCAGAATTCATGTTTTCTGTCTCTGGGCCTCTATAAGCATCAATGGACTTTGATTAATTGGCTGGGCTTAATTAGTCATTTGCAGCTTTGCAATTCTATCAATATAATAACATGGTAGCATTTGTTTTGTGACTGAAATTCCAATTAGTTAAATATGCAAATTACCAAATCACAAATAACTAATCCCATGACAATAAATAATAATAGTTGCCAGCCTTTGAAAGGAAAGGCCGCTCAACTGCAGGCAGTTGTGCTATTTTTATTCAACTATTCTTGTCAACATATAGCTCAATACTTAAGCAATATTAACTTGGACCATCTGACAACTGATGCCAATCATTTATAACTGTAGACAATATTCCCAAAGCCCAGTAATGCCCCATGAATATTTTTAATGGCACATCTAACCTCCCTAAGCATCTTATAACAGTCCAGTTAATAAGATTGCCTAACCCCCATCATCACAAAGAGCAGCATGTGAAATAATGGTTTAAGTTACAGAAAGGAAGATGCTGGTTGAATGCTTTAAAATCCTTCTAAATTGTCTGTAGAGATTCTCAGTCATCCAGATCATGGTTGTCCCAAAGGATTCTGAGGACACAGATAAACCTCCAAGTGCTTCAATGACACTCTAAAAGGATGCAAATGACCAGCTGTCTGCAAGGACTATAAATCTTTCCATTCTCCACTATCTTGTCAGAACTGAAGAAGCTTCTTGGATGAGAAGCAAAATGTCTTCAAAAAAAAAAAAAGGAAGTCCAGTTGCCTTCTGAGGGAAAAAAAAAAGCACCTTTGGGACTTCTAAATACTAATGACAATTTGATAGTGTAACCAATAATAGAGGAAGATGGTATTCTCCCCTTTACTGGCTGTGTATAAACAGTTGCTCTAATTTGTATTCCAGGATGAATAGAAGGTTGAACTCCTATTTCTAAATCGGCGCTTCTCAACATTGATAATTTTAAGATGACTGGACTTTCAGGTTGGGGAATTCTGGGATTTGAAGTCCAAGTTTGCCAAGTTTGAAAAAAAAAAAACCAGCAATCTCTGAATGATCTTTTTCATCTCTCAGATTCTGTGATCGCCATAATGTCACCAAATGTCATGCAATTTTCCTTCAGCAAGGAACAAGGAACAAGGAACAACTGCAATTAAAACATAGTACAGGATCAGCCAAGAAACTGCAGAAGTTCATACAGATTAGCAGTAAATCTGATTTTTGTCTATTTTGGTCAGCATTATTTCCTCTGAGTTAATTGAAAGTTTATGGAGAGCAAAGCCCTGGTTGTCCCTTTTTCAGGAGGCAACTAGACTTTCTTATTTTTTCTCTGAAGGCCTTTTGCTTCTCTTCGCAGACTATAGGAACCATTTGCACTACTCAGGTAACCCTGAGGACACAGATAAACCTCCAAGTGCTTCAAGGACCCTCTAACAGAATGCAAATGACCAGCTGTCTGCAAGGGATATAAATCCTTCCATTCCCCACCATCCGGTCAGAGCTGAAGAAACTTCTTGGATGAGAAGCAAAACATCTTCAAAAAACAAAATAAAGAAAGTCCAGTTGCCTCCTGAAAAAAGCACACTTGGACTCTGAATTAACTGGTAACTGATTTCCATAACAATCTTTTAAATCATTGCTATGAAAAGGCAGACAATTCAATTCAATTTTATTTCTAAACACGTTATAAATATAATCTGAACTTGGCATTAGATAAAACAGTTTAACAAGTAAAGTTACTTTAACAAATAAAATATTTAATATCTATTACATAACAGACTTAAAACCCCAGCTTGCAGATTTCTTACTAAAAGCCTTGTTGGTTAAGCACTATTAGGTTTTGGTTGTAAATATATGTTTTTAAAAACAAGGAAGGATTGCTTCAGGGAATCCGAAGTGAAAGACAGAGAAGTTAATTTCTGGTCTTGTCAGTTTCAATAGATTCATCATAAAAAGAAATATGTTACTTTAGATGTCCTTCCCCAGTAAAAAAAATCTTATTTATTTAGTATACAATATTTTAATGCTGCTTTCCATACTATTAACATCCCTGAGCAATTTTCCCACCAACAAAATACACACAAATACAAATATTGCAAAACTTGTATTTTTGTATGTGGAACAGTGAGAAAACTCAATGGTAGTATGGAATGGATCAGAAAGTATGAATGGTTTGATTTAAAAATATAGGCTGACTAGAATCCTTACCAATTTCTTTTCTTTTAAAAAAGTTTTTATTAAGTATAAAAAATTCAATGTTTACATAAATAGTACATTGTCTGAAGATGGTAACTTTGAGAAACAGTAATCATAGTAAAAATAATATTCATAACATTTGTCATATAATAATGCTAATATTTACTTATCCATTTCAATGGCCCTTTCTTATGTAATCATTCTCTTATGCTTCCACATTTCTAACTTCGGTTTCTGTTAGTTAACCATGGGTAAAAGACATCCTATGTTAAAAAGTATTTAAGCCCCTGTCCCACTGCATCAACGGATGCAAAGAGGATGTAAAACGTTAAAAAAAGCTTGCCATCCATTGGAAAACGCTAATGCATCGTTGTTACTTCACTGCGAATACAGTTCATACGCTCTTATCCCTCGAGCATCATCCACTGAGATCGTAAGCGATGCTCTCGTATATAAAGGATTTAAAACGGACAAAATGTTTGTATATTGGGGATGTTATCGGATATGTTATGGAGTCTGTAGTATGTCTAGAGTATGTAGGACACCAAGTGGATACCGATATTTCCCTATAAAGAAGGGGAGGAAATCACCTGGACTTCAGTATGAGTCCAGCAGCCATTGCGTGTCCATGAGCCTCTTCACCGCTTCATTTCTTGGTTGCTTCCACAATCATCCTTGTTTCCACCATGGTTTCATGACATCAGTCCGTATGGTAGTCTGCGATCATTCATGGCACCAGAACGCAAACCTGTTCAGACTGTTTCACCTTTTAATACACGCAAAAGAGAAGAAGGAGTAACGTCCAAGGAGCTGTGTGGGTCCAAGGAATGGATGCATGAGAAGAATGGAGTTGGACTGTATGACAAGGCTGATGTGGAGTGAGGAACGAAAGATACTTTGTGCATTTCCAATCACTTCATGAGGATGCCACACATGTTTGACGAACTTGTAGAGCATCTGAGACCCAGGTTGACCAAGCTGAGGACGCAAACTTCCCGTGCCAACCTGGACCCCAGACTGAAGGTGCACTGGGACTCTTGTGCGCACCTGGCCTTCGTGGAACCACATACAAAACATGCATATGTCGTGGAGGGTGCCACAGGCAACGAGCATCAGGCAAAGTGGTCAGAGAGCGTGGTGCAGGCCAGTCAATCGAAGAATACGTGGAGGAGCTCCTCAAGTGTCCACCAGCTGAAGCTTAAGGCTGGAGGGAAAACTTGCAGCAAGAGTGGTATTCAGAGGTGGACTGTTCCCCACACCGTTGGAGCCCTAGATGGGTAAGCACAATGGCCTGCAAAGCTCCAGCAAACTCAGTCCACTTATTGTCAACTAACAGGAGGTGCTGTTGTTCAGTATCAATTCGCTCTTTGCAGTGGTTGTATGCTGACTACAAGTTCATGTACATTCAATGCTTTCAGGCAACGGCTCATCTTCAATGCCGCAGGTTATAGTCAATGCCAAGTTGAACCTCAAGGATGGGGCTGGAATGCAACCTCATCAATGGGTTTTTCAGATCCGACCCCCTACCCAAGTGAACACAAAGATGTGCCTAACTATCAATCATGGGTGATGACGCCTTCTCACTGCAGAACCTACGTCATGAAGCCTACACTTCCAGTAACTCCCTCACCCATGAAGAGAGGATCTTTCAACTACATGGCTGTCCAGGACAAACGGGTGGTAGAGAATGCTTTTGGCATCCCTGGCCAACAATGTGGTGGGGGGGGGTTTTTTTTGTTTGGGGTTCCAGGAACTTCTCAACACACCATGCAGGTCATCGCCAGAGACCATGAGAACATCTGAAGCTTGCTGCATCCTGCACAATCTCATGCGCACAGCCGCTAGCCGCATGTGTTGCAGACAGGCTTGTGGACCGCCAACAAGGCAATGGGGACATGGAGTCCTGGTGGCATGGAGGCAAGGGCAACCTGATACTGTGGATGGTGCAAGGCCCGCAAAACAGAGCTTCACAGTGAAGGGAGAAACCAGCGCAACCTCCTGAAACACTTGGTGCAACTGCCCAGCTGGAGCAGTGAGTGGGCAAGACAGGATGGTAGATGCATAATGGATGTCTTCCTTTAGCCTGTTCTCATCCACTGATGAGATTTGCATGTATGTTGAGTGGCCTACAATGAAGTATGGGCGAGTAGAAAAAAGAAGTTGGTTTATTTTGAAATGTGTTGATCGATGAATAAATTGTTTATTGATAATGAAAGGTCCCTATGTGTGGCAAGCTGGGAAGGGTGGACCATGCAGTCCGCCAAATGGTTGCATGGAGGTTTATCTATCCACAACTTTCCTTATCTATCCCAAAACTATCCTATCTATCTCACAACTATCCTTATCTTAGCCCAGCAACTATCTATCTATGCCCACAGAGCATTGCAAAGGCTAAAACCGTTTTTTAAAAGTTTTCACCAACACTTTATTAAGTAAAAAAAATGAACCAAGTGTCTCAACAAAGAATATACCTTTATACTTTCTTTTCTTAAGTAAACTGTAATGACTTTAATTAAAAAAGAAAATGAACCAAGGTAAAGTGTCTTAAGCAAAAGATAAAATGAACAAGTAACAATTCTGGTCTCTGGCACTAATTCCAGTCACTCTGTAGTTCATCGCTCCATGGTCTCAGCTTTTTAGCGGTCAGGGAACTGTGGAGGTTGTGCTGGGCTTGAGTTGTGGTTCTGCGGCACCCATTGGGTGCTTGGCCCCAAGAGTAACAACAAGGTGTGGTGGTGTTCAGGAAGCTCTCAGAGAGCTGACTCAGTCCCGTGAGGTTGATGAGGGCCTTTATCAAGTACCTGTGATGTCAGGCACAAGACGATAGAACAGATTGTCGTTGAGGGGGGGGGGGGGGGCTTTTTGGGGTGGCCCTTTTGTTTTTGGGGGTGGGTTTTTTTGGGGGAAAAAGGAAGAGGAGTGTAGTGGGGCTGTCTGGTCTGCAGCTGGGCGAGGTGTGTTGGTGTCCTGTGGCATGCAGATGAATTCTGGCCTGGACTGGATAGGTCTGCTTGTGCTGTGGGAAGTCCTGGTAGCCGTAGCCTTTGGGAGGTGAGAGGTCTGGTTGAATAGCCGTGGTAAGGGCTGTGAACAATCGTCTGGGTGGAGGAACAGTACCTGGACAGGGTGCGGAGCAGCCTTCAACGCTGGCTTGAGGTTGTGCAGAAGAGTCTGTGTATATTCTCCTGTTTATTCACCTGGTTACTGGGGGCCTGACGGGGCATTGATCGCTAGGTCACGGGTGTGCACAGTAGAGTGAGGAAAGTGGTGGGTCGGCTGGAGGAGTCCTTTGTCAAGTGGGACCAGCTGAGGGAGACGTGAGTTCTTGTGCTGGTCTTCCATCGTGTCCCTGATCTCCAACAGGACAGTGTGGCTCGTGGCCCTCCAGTCCTGCCCTTCTGCCTGCATCCTATGTGAGCTGGGGGTGGGGGTGGGGTGCGTTGGTCTCTGGTGGCTGCCGCTTCTTTCGCTCCATTTTTGACAGGGGATCTCCAAAGTCTGGAGGCATGGGGAGAGCAGTTGTCAGGGGGATCTCTGTCATGGGGCGCCTCGAAGAACCTGCCTGACAAGTGTAGCTGGCTCCTGGCCTGGAAGAGGACTGGGCTGTCTGTGGGCTGTCTGAGGGAAGAGGGGTGTCAGAGGGGCTGCCCTCGTGGCGACCTACTCTCCAGGAACTCACTTGGCCATGATGTACATCTCCTGGTCAGGTGAGCTGAAAGTGGCCTGCCCAGGAATTTTGAGGTGGTAAGCTTGCATACAAGGGATGTGCATGTGGCTTCCACCATCCCAGGAGTACTTCTGCAGTGTAGGGCCCAGGCTCTCTGCCCTTGTCCGCTCCAAGCTGCCTGCTTCTTCTTGTGTCGCAATAGAGTCCTGTGCCTTTCCCACAGGTATCTGCATTCTCCCTCAGCCGTTCAAGCGACCTCCTCCTCAGGTCCTTGGAAAATGGTGTACTGTTTTCTCTCTCCTTCCTCCTTCCGTTGCCTTTCCTCCTTCTGCAGGGGCTTCAGCAGGGCCTTCAAGGCTTGAGCAGCAGGGCCTTCAGCAGCCAGGGCTTTGGAGGGCCTTGGGGCTGTCCAGCCACAAGCAGCAGTAGCAAGCAGCAGCAGTAGCAGCACAGTACAGTAGGCAGAGCAGTAGCAGTAGCAGTAGCAGCAAGCAGCAGCAGCAGCAGCAGCAGCCACCAGCAGCAGCCGCAACCAGCAGCACCAGCCAGCAACCAGCTAGCAGCACCACCACCAGCAGCAAGCACGCACAGCACCAAGCAGCACCAGCAGCCCTTTCAGTGGCAAGTGCCAGGGGCTGGGATGCTGGGTTCTGGTCCATTCTTCCCAGGGCTGGCACGAGTAGACACCGGCTTCCTTTCTTCCCTGACCTGACGAAACCATGGTGTCTTTGAAGATGTATGGTGGAAAGCATGTCTTTCTCCTGAATGCTGACTGCATGCGAGGCTGCATCTTTTATATCCATGGAGCGACAGGACAATTCATACTCCCTGCAATGCGCAGTTGAACGCTTGCATCTGATAATACATCCTGCGGCATCCAGATTAAGCTTTCCTATAGGCGTCCGCAATGCATCCGCGTCATCCGCTATGGCCATCCGCCCCTTCTGCTAATGCGTGCGCCTTCGCAATTCTCCCCCGGAAGCCCTTCGGATGTGGTCATCTGCTTCCATCCACTGTCATCCGGTAGGCTTCCTATGAACATCCGCTTAAACATCCTCGCTACATACTACCCCCGTCTGTTCTTTTCCATCTTTCCGTTCTGTCTATGCAAAATTTTCACCACTTTTGGAGCGGATGACAATGGATGGAGCCGCCCCCGTAATTTGCTCATCCGCTGGTCCTTGTAATGCATACGTTTGCGTCCATCGGCCAGTGGGACCTATGCCTTTAGTTTCTTCCTTCTCCTTATTTTAAATGTTAATCTATCCATTGCCTCCCCGCATTCAGTATTTTTTATTACGAATTTTCCCCTCAGCAGGGATCTCTTCATTTTTCCACTGTTGTGCAAAACCACAATTCTAGCGGCTGTTAATATCATGTAACAATTAAATTGTTAATTCTCTATGTTTTTCCTGGTAAAATACCCAACGAAAAATTTTCTGGTTTAAATCTATGTGTTGTCTCGGAATCGGCTTGACCTTTGTGACCAATGTCTCTCCTCCAGTAGGTTCTGAGTCCTTCCTAACACTTCTTTTTTTTTTTTTTACCCTTGTAAAGATATAGGCAGGCTGTCAGGAGAGGCTTTTGCAATAATGAAAGAAAAAAAAAATCCATACAACTCAATAATAACTATGACAGCTTCTAGTTATGCAGATTGGCCAACTTTCCACTTAGCACATTGGGAAGCATGAAAGAGCATGAAAGATCAGAAGTCATTATTTCTGTTTTCAGTACCCTGGAGCAGTAATTGATGGGCCTTGCATTTTAGAAAGGACCTTGAAACAGGGGCATGTCCCAGAGAAAAACAATCAAGGAGATCAGGGGCCTGAAAGGTGAAAAGAAAAGAAAAACTTTGAGGAAACAGTAGTAAATCCTGTCGAAGAAAGAGCTGCTTTCAAGAATCTCGGTAGCTTTTATATAGAAGATGGGGGATGGATTGTTCAGAATTCTTCCAAAGGATAGGTCAAGAAACAATGAAGAGATTTTTTTTCTTTTTACCTTTTTTGCATTAAAAACAGAAACACCTTAACCCTTTGAGGAACTGGAGGAATCACTTTACCCTATTGGCATTAACTTGCCCCACTCATTTTAGTTTTTAGTTAGAAAGGGAAAACCCATCAATCAAAGTATCTTGGCTGGCCTTTTCTGCTGTGGCTCCTGCCCTTTAGATTATTGTTGTGTCAGAGGTGAGATCCACCCACTGCCACAATATTGGTCTTCTAGAAGAGCCGAAATCATGGCTTGACCTGCGGCTCAAACAAGGGCCTGCTATATGGGGGAGGCTGACAGGATAGAGAAGATTCTCAATCCCAGGTTGCCCATCATCTAGCTTTTCAATTCTTAACTTTTTATTCTATTTTAATTGTTTTTGGTGCTTTTTATTTTTTTTATTATATTACAAGCTGTTTAGAAATCAAACAAATAAATAAATCTATATCTACATCTACATCTACATAAACATTAAAGTTGTAGCAACGTTTCGGCAGAATCTCATCTGCCATCATCAGGCTTCTGTATTGTGTTCGTCTGTGAGTCAGATTTTCACAGCCGTTTCTGTTTTAAATTTGGGGCTAGTCTACTGCTGTGCCAGAATGGTTTTTTCTTCATCCTGATTGGTTGGGAGTCTTGGTCTGTGTTTATTGGTCTTGGAGTTTGCTGTGTTCTGCTTGATTGGTGTTTCAAATATCTTCTGTCTGTTTTGTAGAGTTTTTTTGTCTTGATTGGCTGGCAACATTGTGTTTTGTGTATTGGGGGCTTTTAGCCATCTGTTTACCCAAAGCCAAGCCGTACTAAAAACCTGCAATACTTGGCAACCAGCTTTGTATTTAGGAAGTTTGCAGCATCTTGGGTCACGTGATGATTCCCATTGCAACCTTCCCAGTCATCGTCTTATAAGCAAGGTCAATGGAGGAAACCAGGTGGTAGGGCTCCAGCATCCACCCCCCATTTAAATCATGAGTCTCTAGCCACATCTCTCAGAATTTAAAGAAGATTTATTAGGTGTGAACATGCTGGTGCTACCTGGGTGTAGCTGACTCTGAGACACATTGTGTCATGCCCCTGTTGGAGACTGACTCAGAGGGAGAGGAGGAACAGCCAACAGGGAGTGGAAGTGTGGCTCTGGAGGTTATGGAGGAGGCTGGGGAAGGGCACAGGCTAGCTGGGCAGTCAGAGGAAGACCCAGGCCCATCCCCTCTCCATCCTAGGGCATGCAGGGAAGAGAGGATAAGGGAGAGATGTGAATGGCATGGTCTATGGGGGAGGAAAGAGCCTTGATCCTCTTCATGGGCTGCAGCTGTGAGAACTGGTTGAGAGGATGAACATGCATATGGGCCAGTGCTGGAAACAAAGCATGGAAATATCTCGAGTCTGTCATTCTTCTCTGAGTTTGGCATCCTTCCCAGTGTGTGTTCCAATATCTGTAGACATCTTCAAGCCCTTATCCTGCCTGGTTCCCTTAATTGCTTCAATGTGGTTTGTGTTGTTTTTACTCTTATAATTTATAGGCATTTTTAGTTTAAACGGCATTCCTTCCTTTTCATAACTGCTTTTGGGGGAGTTTTTTTTGTCTCCAGTCAAGGATATTTGGAGCTTTGAAGCAAAGTGAAGGAATAAAAGGGGCTTCACCTGTTTTCATGACTGTGTCTATTTTCTATCCCACCCTGGATCATCACACATCATTCATTTCACCCTTGACCCTGTTCTTCCCCCACCCCCTGGATGTATATTCTCCAATGGGACACATCCATAGCCAAGAATCATTAATCATGCTCCCCAGTAATAATCTTGT
The DNA here is from genome assembly GCA_004320025.1 of Laticauda laticaudata. NCBI lineage: Eukaryota > Metazoa > Chordata > Lepidosauria > Squamata > Elapidae > Laticauda > Laticauda laticaudata. Next base: position 21,392 of record BHFT01008125.1, read on the forward strand.
GCACCAGAAGCTTCGGTCACCTAGCAATTATCTCTGAAGCATTTAAGGAATGCACTACTCCCCCAACTCCCTTTCTGCTGGCAACTCTAAAAGCCCAGATAAATATTTCTGAGTTGACACCAGGTCTACTTAATGACCATGTGACTCACTTAACAACTGCAGTGATTCACTTTACAACCATACAAAGAAGATCACAAAATTAGGCACAACTCACTGAATGACTACCTTGCTTAGCAATGGAAATTGTAGTCCCAATTCTTGTTGTAACTTGGGGATTATCCTGTACAACTGAGAAAACTGTTCAGGGTACATTTCATTTCGTGGAGATTTTTATTTTCCATCATTCTGGAATGGGGATAGGATAATAAACTGATATGGAAGTAAAGCCCTACTGAAGTGTTGAATGCCTGCAGGAAGCATCACCTTACTCTGCTCTTTCATTTTTCTTTCACCCTTCAGCCCATGCAAACCCCTCCAAGAGCATTGTAATGACACAAACTTAGTAGAAAATTTTAAAACTTTAGTCAAATGGACTCAGAATAAATGGTATCTGGATTCTAAGATGCACTGCAGAGCTGCATTTTTTAAATATTGTAATGTAAGATCAGAGACCCCTTCTTAGTAACTAAGGTCTGCACTTGTCCTTTTAAATGTCAATTTCCAAGGACTGGAAGGACCGTTGCAATGATATAGTGAGGTTTGTAGAGGGATCAAGGTGTTGGATTTTAAAAATAAAAAAATAAAAAAAGTTAGGTGTTGGGGAGTTGAAGAAAAAGTGATGCATTGTGTCTTGGAGAAGTAGTTTAAAATATAAGTAGTCCTGGATTTATGAACACAATTGAGCTCAAAAGTTTCATTGCTAAGCAAGGTGGATTTTAAGTGAGTTTGGCCCAGTTTACAACCTTGTTTACTATAGTAGTAAAGCAAATCAGTCAGGGGTGGAATTCTACCTGGTTGGTCCAGTTCTATAGAACTGGTTGTTATGATTCTGCCCAGTTCGGAGAACTGGCAAATCACTCCACTAGCTGGCCCCTCCCCTCCCCACCCATTCACTCCTTACCTGGCATATGTGAGCCATCAAAATTGCCTGCATTTGGTAAGTTGCTGTTTTCCCTTTTTTCCCCCAACCATCAGCTGTTCTGCTGTGCCGGGAGATTTAGATTAGTTAGAGAGCAGTAAATTGTTGGATTTCTTGCTTTCTAGCTAATCTAAAAGTAGAGCTGAAACTCCTTCCTTAGGAGTGAAGCTTCTATTTTTCAGGTAGCAGATTGCAGAATCATAAATCTCTAAGTGAATCTGTGATTCTGTGAGCAACTCAATCTGCCTGCCTGGTTTGCCTGATTTTGTGTAAAAGTTGCACTTTTTTTAAATTAAAAAAGTAATATTTACATATTTATAATATTTACATAAAAGCCATGCCCAGCCAGTCACATGACCACCAAATGACACCCACAAATTAGGCCATGCCTACAGAACCAGTTGTTATCAGATTTGAATCCCACCCCTGAAATCAATGCAGTTGTTAAGTGAGTCATGCAGTCATTAAGTGAATCTGGTTCTCCCCATTGACTTTGCTTGATCAGGGAAGGCTGGGAAGGTTCAAAATGATCCTTCACATGATCCCAGTTTCCAAGTGTCCAAATTTTGATTGTGTGGGGATGTTGCAAGTTATAAGTGTGAAAACTGGTCATAGGTCACTTTTTTCAGAGCTTTTGTAACTTTGAACGGTCACTAAATGAATGCTTTCAAGAAGAGAACTATCTATTTTTTGTTATGATCTTAAATGTTAATGTTTTCAGTAACAACAGATTTCAATATTTGAATTCTAAATGCTTTGTCTTTTTGTATATTTTAAAATATTTTTAGCTGCCCCCACCTCCATCTCTCTCCCTCTGTATCCCTTCAAATTTCAGGAACTATTCCAAAGCTGTAAGATTCCCTTTTTGATCTCCTCTGGCAATGCTTTTTCTGAATTTTTCATGGCAATATTGGCAACCTTCAGAGTTGGAGCCACTGTTGAGTATTTCACAGCATGTTTTAGTGCATCCACAAAATGGCTGCAAACAGAATCCTCAAACTTATAGGGGAAGATCAAAAACATGGCTACAAACAATTCTGGGTTTAAAGACCGGTGTTGTTGTTTTATATAGAATAGAAAATAGAGTAGAGTAGAGTAGAAGAGAACAAAACAAGAATAGAACAGAGTATGGAATATGGAATATGGAATATGGAATAGGGTAGGATAGGATAGGATAGGATAGGATACTTTATTGGCCAAGTGTGATTAGGCATACAAGGGATCTGTCTCTGGTACACTAATACTCAGTGTACATGCCAAACAACAGAGAGTAATAATAAAAATAATAATTCCAAAAAGGGGAAGTAAAGAATATAATAAAAATAAATAATAATACTACAGCCATACTATATGGGTTAATATACTGCACGTAGATACATACATCATGCCCATTACCTTTTTAAAAAAATAATACATCAGAAAGAATCTTTAAGATGGAGTCAGGAGCTTGGCGAGCACCAAGAAAGATATATATGACTACCATGTATGTATGTGTGCATGCATACAAACATACATGTATGTATGTTTTTTTCTCTCATAAGACCCACAAGAAGGGACACGGTGGCTCAGTGGCTAAGATGCTGAGCTTGTCAATCAGAAAGGTTGGCAGTTTGGTGGTTTGAATCCTAAAGCACTGCACAATGGAGTGAGTTCCTGTTACTCGTCTGAGCTTCTGCCAACCTAGCAGTATGAAAGCATGTAAAAATGTAAGTAGAAAAATAGGGAGCACTTTGGTGGGGAGGTAACAATATTCTGTGTGCCTTTGGCATTTAGCTATGCTGGCCACATGACCACGGAGATGTCTTCGGACAGTGCTGGCTCTTCAGCTTTGTCATGGAGATGAACACTGTCCCCTAGAGCCAGAAACAATAGCATGTATGTGTGAGGGGAACCTTTACCTTTAAAACCCATAAGAGTGTGTGTTTCCAAGAGATGTAACCTACACATAACTCTGAGTAAAGCAGCTGTAAAGTGACAGGCTTTTTACTTGCTGATGCTTTAAAGCTGCCATTAGGTTGTTCATTCTATCCTTCATGGAAACCAGAGCTTAGCAAGTACAGTAACCTTGCTTCAGTATTTACACTTTTCAGGTTTATTGTCATTCTCTCGCATGTTGGAAGTGAATCTGGGAAGCAATGGGAAGAATCAGCCTTTCCATAGCAGTTGGGCCTTTTGAATCCTAAGTAGGGGGAAGGAAAAAGGACAGATGGTCGGTTGGTTTCCAGGGGGAATAGAATGTGGGGACTGAACCTCAGATCTGAAATAGACTCTTTAAACAGAGAGTTTGCTGCTCCCAAGAGGGCTCTCCCTTAAGGTCTGTCATTCAGAGGAAGGATACAATAGGTTTGCTCCGTTATCTGCAAAAAAGGGGCAGTGAAAGGAATTAGATATGGATAAAATAGTCATCAGCTTGAGTGAGAAAGGAAGCTAATTGTCTGCCTGTGTACCTTCCCTGCAAATGGGTTTGGTGACCTAGGACCATGGAAGAAACCACAATAAAAAGAGATAGCGAACTGGACAATCAACAGTGCAAGTTGAGATTGCTGGATAAAACATGGAATGATAAACAAAATACAAGATTTCCTGTTAAGATGGTTTTGCTCACCTCAGTTTAACTAAGTGGAACACTAATCAAGCTTAGCAAAGGTAATTCATTGTGGTAACTCCTGCATTTGATTTATATTGAACCATTTTTGTTTCCTGTTTGGAATAGTTTCCCCTCCATTGATTACTCATTTGGATTGATAGCACACCTCAGTGTGGTGATTAGGTGTTAATTATTCCACTTTCTTGAGCACATCAAACCAAAAGCCAGAAGAAGGCTAGAAGATACAAAGGTTCAATTTTTATTGGAGGTCTAAGGTTTATCATTCTGGAGATGGAAAGCAGTCTGCAAAAATATTTCTCTGGCTATTTGTTTGAGCTAGAGATCATGTACTTTCATTGTCTCTCCCTCCCTCCCTCCCTCCCTCCATCTCTCCCTCTCTTCCTCTCCATCCCTATCGCTATCTATCCATCCATCCCTATCTGTATGTTGTCATCTGTTCATCTATCTATCTATCTATCTATCTATCTATCTATCTATCTATCTATCTATCTATATCTATCTATCCATCCATCCCTCTGTCTGTCTGTTCACCTCTATCTACCTACCTACCTACCCATTCATCCCTCTGTCTGTCTATTCATCCTCTACCTACCTACCTATCCATCCATCCATCCATCCATCCATCCATCCATCCATCCATCCATCATGCAAGATCCATTTAGCTTTCATGATTAAGGACCATTGCTGATGCATTTGTCTTCCATCAGAGTCTGTTTGTTTTCCTTTTATGACCTTGTAATCCCTTTCATTGGGATGGAATTGGGGTGACTGAACGGAGCTGAGCATTTGCAGGCTGGACGCCCTTCCTAATGCCCACGTGGAGTTCTCTTTGTGTCCTGAGAATTCCACATAGAGAAACACCTGTCGCTGCCTAGGATTGAACTGTCAACCTTCTGAGTGGGAGGGGAGCACCTCTAGGCCACTGTGCCGCTCTCCATGAGAGGCAATACTTCCTTTAAATAAAGTGGACATTTGACATCAAAGAGCAGGATTATTCTTTTATATCCCTTATTCTTTTATACAAGCGAGTAGAGGATGGTCAAATTTAACAATATCAGCCAGAAACTCATCAAATCTTGGGCAGGTTTCAAAAAGTCTGAAATCTGAGAAAATGAGAAGTACTTCATATTGTCTCTCTGGAAGATATGAGCAATGCTGGTGCATACTATGGGAGATAGGAAGAAAGGCAACATGGCCATGTGGAAGCAGTCAGCTAACAATTTAGGGTGAAAATTGTCTCATCTTATCATAGTTAGTTAGCTGCAGTGGCATAGGCAGTTATATGTGCCCTTAGAATAGCATGCATTACGAGTATTTCTCATCTTATGACCACAACTGGAACTGGAACATTCATCACTAAGTGATACAGTTGTTAAGCAAGCGATATAGTTGTTAAGTAAGTCAATTTTACAACCTTTTTTTGCTGTGATGGTTCAGTGAATCATGCAGTTATTTAGCAAATCTGGCTTTCCCCATTTACTTTGCTTATCAGACAACTCCTGGGAAGGTCACAAATGGTGACCTTGGAGGTCAGTGGACTCTCTGGGTGGACTATGGGCATTGCAACCATCCTAAATACATGCCAGTTGTCAAGGGCTCAAATTTTGATCACCTGAAGGGGAAACACTATGTCCATCATAGGGTGCAATAAATAACTTCTTTCAATAACTTTGAATGGTTGTTATCCTGTTTCCCCGGAAATACGACATACTCTAAAAGTAAGTCCTAGCTTGACTTTTCCATGTGTGCCCAATATAAGACCTACCCCCCAAAAAAAGCCCTAATTAAGATCCCACCCACTCCAGAGTGGACAGGTAAAAATTAAGTTAGGGTGGGGATGGTGGTGGAGCTGCCCTACTATGTACCTTTGAACACTTTTAGCCAGGCTTCACATACCCTGATGCCTGCCTTGCTGGCCCATTTCTTCTGCAGCTGGTAAGGCTGGCAAGACTTTCCTGAAGGCTTCTGTAGCTGATAACAAAGCTCTGGGTCAATCCAGAGCTCTGTTATTGACTGCAAAGGCCTTCAGAAAAGCCTTGCTGGCTGCAGAAGAAGTTCCTGAAGGCTTCTGACAATGAAAAGGAGGGTGGGGGTGATGTACGCAAGTGAGGTTAGTCAGTAGATGACATCCCCCCAAAATAAGACCTGGTACCTTTTTGGGTGGCAAAAAAATTATAAGACAGAGTCTTATTTTCAGGGAATTACAGTAAACAAATGGCCATAAGTCAAAGCTTGCCTGTATGTCTCTGCTCTGCAAGCTATACTGGTTGCAAGTTTACTTTCAGGTCCAATTCAAAGCACTGCTTTTGACCTTCAAAGCCTTTCATGGCATGGGATAGAGCTATCTGAGGGAACACCTTCATCCCCTCCATCTACTAAGATGGCAGGAATAGCTAACACCCAAGAAGATAGGCTCAAGATCCAGATAGATCTTGACAGACTAGAACACTGGGCTGTATGTAACAAAATGAATTCAATGTAGAGAAAAGTAAAGTCCTACACTTGGGCAAGAAAAACCAAAAGTACACATATAGACTGGGTGAAACCAGGCTCAATGGCAACAACTGTGAGAGGGATCTTGGGGTCTTAGTGGACAACCAGCGAAATAGGAGCCAACAGTGTGTAGCAGCAGCCAAAAAAGCCAATGCAATCCTAAGTTGTATTGACAGAGGAATATAATCAAGATCAAGATCAATCACTAATACCACTCTATAAAGCCTCAGTAAGATCACACCTAGAGTACTGCATCCAGTTTTGTATACCACATTATAAAAAAGATGTTGGGACTCTAGAAAAAGTACAGAGAAGACCAACCAGGATGATTAGGGGACTGGAGGCTAAAACATACAATGAACAGTTGCATGAACTGCGCTTGGCTAGTCTAGTAAAGAGAAGGACCAGGGGAGACATGATAGCAGTCTTCCAATATTTGAAGGGCTGCCACAGAGAGGAAGGGGTCAATATATTTTCTAAAGCACCCGAAGGCCAGACAAGGATTAATGGATGGAAACTGAACAAGGAGAGATTTAACCTGGAAATAAGGAGAAAATTTCTGACAGTGAGAACAATCAACCAATGGAACACCTTGTCCTCAGAAGTTGTGGGAGCACCATCACTTGAGACTTTCAAGAAGAGATTGGACTGCCATTTGTCAGAAATGGTGTTGGGTCTCCTGCTTGGGCAGGGGGTTGGACTAGATCACCAACAAGGTTTCTTCCAACTCTGATTATCTGTTATCTGTCTCCACCCATCAGAAGAGACATGCTATGGGTCCCAACCGCAAAAGACTTTCATTGGGCAAGAAATGGGCCCTTTCTGCTGTGGCACCCATCCTATAGAACATCAGCTCACCAGATGGGCTCCATAATTGAAAATCTTCTGGAAATTTCTTAAAATGTAGCTGTCAGGATCTCAAGGAGATGGTGATTTGATGGGATTGCTGCCTTGTTTTTAACAACAATTCTTTCCACTATCTTGTTATCAATAAGATAGTTGATGGCTGTTAATTCCAGGTTTTAACATCTGGTTTCTATGATTGTTTTTTATTGTAAACTGTCTAAAGTCACTTTATTGTGAAACGTGCAGCCATATAAACATGATACATATATGAATATATGAAGAAGATGGGTTGAAGGTTTATCAGCAGATGCTTGCATGGAATTTGACAAGACAGTTCCAGATGTGACTGGCCTGATGTTGTAAACCATATTTCTCAGAAATTCCATCTCTGCTCATGGTGATCTCTCCCAAAAGAAAGGATTGTCATCAGAATTTTGCTGAGAGCAGAATACTGGCTAAATAAATAATAAATGTCATTAGCTTTCATAACAATGCCTTACCCTTTCAAAAGTCCCATTCGTTACGAAAGCTGCTGGCTTGCGCGGATGACTTCCTCTGGGAAAAAGTTTCATAGTTTGGTTTTGTTGTATTTTATTTGTTCTGGGGTTTCTTTCTAACCCCTGAAACATTACTGAATGGTGGTGACAATTGCTTATCTTTCTATCAGGTAGCATTTCAACTATAATGGAATCCCAGATGGCAACGAACATCTTCCAACAGTTCCGTTCAGTGAATGAATCTGTTCCTGGAATCTAATATTCCTTTCGAGGACTGAAAAGGAAAATGTTTCACGGAAACCTGGATTTTGACCTTATTGCCTGGACATGTTAGTTTTGCAACCTGGTAAGAAAGTTATTTGCCATTTTCTTGACCAAATGTCATCACTGTGAATGAGAGAGGGGGGGAGAGAGGGAGACACACACACACACAGAGAGAGAGAGAGAGACAGACAGAGAGACAGAGAGAGAGAAGGAGGGAGGGAGGGAGGGAGAGAAGGAGGGAGGGAAGGAGAGAGGGAGGGAGAGAAGGAGGGAGAGGGAGATAGGAAGGGAGAAAGAGGGAGGGAGAGAGAGAAGAAGAAGAAGGGAAGGAGAGAGGGAGTGGGAGAGAGATTTTCTAAAACAAATATCTAAAGCCCTACTTTTATATTTATTTTTCTTTGAAAGAAATGCTACTTTATGGCTTATTTATATCCCATCTTTATTATTTTATAAATAACTTAAGGTGGTGAATGTACATAATATTCCTCCCTCCTTTTATTATCCCCACACCAACAACCCTGTGAGAAGGATTGGACTGAGAGAGAAAGTGTCTAGCTGGCTTTCATGGCTAAGGTGGGATCAAAACTCATGCTTTCCCACTTTCTAGTCTGGTGCCTTAACCACGAGACTATACTTCTCCTAGTGCTAATTTTCAAGCATAGGTTTTATTTGCAATACTCATCTACCTTGAGGGATACACTCATTTGGAGGGAATCTTGTAGGAGAGGACTTTTCACACTAACATGATGTCAGTCTGGAATCAAAAATACTTGGGACACATGCTTTGTTCTTATGTACTCCAAAACTGACTGTTGGCTACTTAGTCATCCTCCTCAAATTCTTCAATGAACTCTATTTTTCCTACTGCTAGAAAACATTGCTGAGAACTTACTTGTATGTATTTGAATCAAGGTCAACTTTACTATACATTTAGAATTGTATTGACATTCCTCTTCATTTAAGAATAATGAAATTTGGTCTTGTTATCCAAGATTGGACACTAAAGGATCAGACTCTAGAAAGAGTGCAGAGAAGAGCAACCAGGATGATTAGGGGACTGGAAGCTGAAATATACAATGAAAGGTTACAGGAACTGAGCATGGCTTAGTCTAGTGAAGAAAAGGACCAAGGGAAACAGGATAGCAGTCTTCCAATATTTGAGAGGCTGCCACAGAGAGGAGGAAGGGGTCAATCTATTTTCCAAAGCACCTGTAGGCCAGAGAATACCATCAGACAAGCAGAGATGGTATTCAGCAGGTTCTGACCAGTTCTGGAGAACCGGTAGCAGAAATTTTGAATAGTTCGGAGAACCAGCAAATACCACTTCTGACTGGAGATGTTACAGTATCTTTCCCTTGCCATGCCCACCAAGCCACACCCACAGAACTGGTAATAAAAAAAATTGAATCCCTCCATTGCAGACAAGGAATAATAGATGGAAACTGATCAAGAAATGATTCAATCTGGAAATAAGGAGAAACTTTCTGACAGTGAGAATAATCAATCAGTGGAACAGAAGTTGCCCTTGGAAATTGTGGAAGCTTCATCACTGTATGCTTTCAAGAAGAGACCGGACTGCCATCTGCTACAAATGGTATAAAGTCTCCTGCTTGGGCAGGGGTTCGACTAGATGACTTACAAGATCCGTTCCAACTTTGTTATTCTGTTCTATCATTCTGAATGTCCCACTCTGGACAAAAGGTAAGGTTTGCTGCAGCTCTCTTTTGTTTCCAAGGGTCTTGCCATGGCTCAAAACTCCAGAGCTGTTCCCTGATTAGAATTTTTGGCAAGATATTCTAATAAATACAGCCCAATCTGACTCGCTTGTATGTCTTTATTTTAAAAGTCAGCATTGTTGTTGTTCAGTCACTAAGTCATGTCTGATTTTTCACAATCTTATGAACCAGAGCATTCCAGAACCTCCTGCTTTTCCATGGTCTCTCAGAGTTTGCCCAAATTTAGTTCAGTTTAGCTTACATTAGTTTATTGTCATTGCACCTCATACAATATTAAATAGAATCTTCAGTGTACATTATACATAAAGAAATAAAACAAAACACACATTCTTCACATTCTATACAGTTGAATTGAAAAACCCTGATATTGCATTATACAGTAGAATTCAATATAGTTAGTTTATTCAAGAGGCAATTGGACTTTCTGGTTTTTCTTTGAAGAGGTTTCGTTTCTCATCCAAGAAGTTTCTTCAGCTCTGAGGAAGCTTCTTGGGTGAGAAGCGAAACCTCTTCAAAGAAAAACCAGAAAGTCCAGTTGCCTCTTGAAAAAAAAAGCACCTTTTGAATCTCATTCTCTGCTATCCCTTTTCCTTTTACCTTCAATCTTTCAAGGGATACCTCTCCCTCCCTTTCTCCTTATCTTCTTTTACTCTTTTCCCCTTTTTTCATTTCCTTTCCCTATTTCATCTCTTTCCCTTCTCATGGGTTTTCTGGTTTTGGGTGACACTGAAGCTTTGAAACAAAACTTCCATTAGAATCTCAGGAAGGTGTGTTTTTTTTTTTTAATTTAAGGAGGAATAAATCTCCAAAGCAGGTGAAAAAATGAAGTTAATATTTAATCTTCTCAGAAAAAGGCAGCAAAGACTTTTTTGATGCCAATGGAAGATATCTTTTATTTTGTTTATAAATCCAAATGTTAAGCCAAGGGGATTTGTGTGTATCTCTGTGTGTAAAATTACACAGCATGGAAAGGGACTGTTTGACAAGGGAATGGTGTTTCTAATAAAAACTTAACAAAACTCAAACTGAGAGAGAGAAACGGAATCAGGTAAATGAAGACATTGATTTATTTTATGCATAGGGTTAGGAACACACCTATTTAGACAGGAAACCACCAAACTTCTCATGGATAATTTCAAATAAATACTGCAAGGATGGGCTTAGTCGGTACTCAAAAGGGAGACCGCCAAAAACCTCAGGACTATACAGTAAGTTAGGAGGAAGAGGAGGGAGGAGAAGGAGGGTGAGAGGGAAGAAGAGGGGAAGAAGGAGGAGGGAGGGGAGGAGGAGGGGAGGAGGAGGAGGAGGAGGAGGAGGAGGAGGAGGAGATGGCAAATGACTTTCATATGAGGCCAAAAAGTACAGGTAGTGCTCAACTTATGATCACATTTGAGTCCAATTTTTTGTTGCTAAGTAAAACATTTGATAAATGAATTTTGCCCCATTTTATGACTTTTCATGTCATAGTTGTTAAGTGAATCCCTTCAGTCGTTAAGTTGGTAGTACAGTTGTTAAGTGAATCTGGCTTCCCCATTAACTTTCCTTATAAGAAGGTCACAAAAGGTGATCACATGACCCAGGGACATTATGACTGTCATAAATATAAGTCAGTTGCCAAATGTCTGAATGTCGATCATGTGACTATGGGGTCCCTTCTCACTCTGTTATTCTGATTTTCTGAGCATAGTTGTAGCTGCAGAAGAAAGGGATGGAATGGGTTGATAGTTATTTGATCGAGATATTATTTAAATAAACAAACAAGCTAACAGTAAACAACAGTCTTATCAAAGAACCATCAAGAATACTCCCATCAACACTGACTAATATATAAACAGAGTAAATCTTATCTCCTTCAGTCACTGATGATGTTACCTAGTTGAGCAATGAAACGTCTGCAAGAAAACAACCAGGTTCTGAGAGCACCACAAACCCCACAATGTTAGCTCTGTTTAATTATTTGAATGTTAATCATATCAGATTTAGTGAAATCAAATTTAGATCCTTTATTATTTTTATTAGGAATTACAACAGAGGGCTACAGCAAAGTGTCAATTTATTTAATACTACACATTCTGACAGCAGCAAAAATGGCATAAGCCCAGCAATGGAAGAGTGAAAATATACCTCTAGAAGGAGAGATAATGAAGAAAATACTGGTTTGTGCTGAATTAGATAGATTAACTCTAGAACTTAAAAATAAGGGGAAACAGAATACTATGATACATGGAATAGATTCTACCGATGGTTGGAAGCGAGAGGTGGAAGTCAGTACATAAAATAATTAGGATAAATAAACCCAAAATGTGACACTGAACCAAAATGGGTATTTTTATTAAAATAACGGTAACAAAATTAGTAATGTATAAATAATATGTATGTTATTTGTTTTTTATTTTAGTATGTATGGCAGAGGAAATGCCAGGATGGTTGCACTGTGTTCAATAGTTATATACATAAGTTGTGTGTGTGTGTGTGTGTGTGTGTGTGTGTGTGTGTGTATTTGTTTACTTAAATTTTCACGGGTATTTATATGTATGGTATTCAGCTTTGTTCGGGTATTTTCCCACGTCATTATAGTTGTGCTTTTAAAGTTGAAGCAACGTTTCGGCNTAGTTGTGCTTTTAAAGTTGAAGCAACGTTTCGGCAGAATCTCATCTGCCATCATCAGGCTTCTGTGTTGTGTTCGTCTGTGAGTCAGACTTTCAAAGCCATTTCTGTTTTAAATTTGGGGCTAGCCTACTGCTGTGCCAGAATGGTTTTTTCTACACCCTGATTGGTTGGGTGTCTTGGTCTGTGTTTATTGGTCTTGGAGTTTGCTGTGTTCTGCTTGATTGATGTTTCAAATATATTCTGTCTGTTTTGTGGCTTTTTTTTTGTCTTGATTGGCTGGTAACATTGTGTTTTGTGTATTGAGGTATATATATCTTCCCCACATTTTACAGCAAGATCTCAACTCACCACTCAAAGTCCAAACATGGCTCTGGACATGGAAAATGTTATTTTTCTCTGGTTTAGAGCCTTGTTTGACAAGATCTAGGTAAAAATGGTCTGTTTCTCAAACTATGACACGTCTGAATAGTCAGTTCCAATATTCACAGTTTTATAACACATTCTTCTGCACATCACCCAAAAAGTAATTCCCACTGAATTCTGAAGGAGAGGCAATTTTACACCCACTTACCTAGAAGCAAGTTCCATGGAGTTTATTTGGGGGAGATAAGAGTAGAATTGTAAAAAGTGTTCTGTCTGGATATTGAAGTAAGATAAAACAGGACCAAATGGTTTGGGCCATTATGCAAATCCCAATCATTATTTTTATGTGTCATCTGAATCCTTTTATCATTCTGCTATATTTGCAGAGTGGATTCACTGGGCCATGTTAGGGAATCAAATCGATTGCAGTTCATTAAGACACGTTTAGAATAAATGTGTCATCTGGGCTTTGGGTTTTTTTCCACAAATATATATACAGGTAGTCCTCAACTTACAACAGTTCATTTAGTGACCCTTCAAAGTTAGTACGGCACTGAAAAAAGTGACTTATGACCATTTCTCACACTTACGACCATTGCAATATCCTCATGATCTAAATCTGGATGCTTGGCAACTGATTCACATTTATGACAATTTGTTGTGGTTAACTGACAGCAGGTGCAGATGGCTGAGGAGAGCGAGGACTCAGATGAGGGGCCAGGCCCATTGGGGAGCGGACTGCTGCCTTCAGAGATTGTGGGGGCTGGTAGCAGCGATGAGGAGGTTCCTGAGGAGCCTGTGCCAAGTGTGTGTGCGTGCAGGGTTGATCGCAGGAAAGAGCAGCTGCAGCAGCACAGGAGACTTGGGAGTAAGGCTGCAAGGAAATGGCCAATCCTTTAAGAAGATAAAAGCCAGAGGTGAAGCAAATGTTCTTCGCAGGAAGCAAAGACGTTTTCAAATTCAGCCTCGTAAACATTACAGTATCTTAAGTTGGTACTTGAAGACTCTTGTGTTGTAAAATATTTCTTATCTGTTATTCTTTGCAGCCTTGCACAGTTTTGGCAAAGCTTGTGCTTATCAAAGTTAATTAGTTTGCAGCAGCCTTTTAACCGGGGATTCATAAGAATCATTAAAAGGTTTCTGTGCCCTTTGGTTTGTGTTTGTTTTATTGGACAAGGGTTTGGGTCAGAACACAGTTGCAGTGTCCCTGGGTCATGTGATCAGCTTTTGCAACCTTCTGGCAAGCAAAGTCAGTGGGAAGCCAGATTCACTTAATAACCGGGTTGCTAATTTAACAACTTGCAGTGATTCCTTTAACCAACATGGCAAGAAAAGTCATATAATGGGGGCAAAACTCCCTTAACAAATTTTTCACTTAGCAACATAAATTTTGACTTAACTGTGATCGTAGGTCGAGAACTACCTGTATTAGCAGAATCGATTGAATTGAGCCTATTAGAGAATCAGGGCAACTGCAGTTAAACAGTAAGACCTATTTAGAACAAATGGACCATATGGATTTCATTGCTTTTTTAAAAAAAAAAGATATATGTATTTGTTTTGGGAGAAACTTTGAAAACTGTCAAATACAAAAATGGACTGAAGAACCATATGAAAACTGGAGCATATGGTGAAGTATTATTATTATTATTATTACCTTTATTGTCAGAGTACAGCATGTGTACAATGAGACTGGCTGAGTCTCCCTTTGTATTATGGATTTGTTTTGTGTCCTCTTTGTTTATCACCTTGTCTGCTCTTGTCTAAGAGATTCTCCTCTTTTATCAAAATATAAAGTGCAGAAATACAAAGAAAATTGAAAATAAGGGAGGAGATGTGTAGAAGAAAAAAAAGTGTAGGGTAAAGGGAGAAAGAAAAAGAAAAACATTGATTCCTGAGTCTTTGCTGCAGTAGGATAAGGTAATAACATACAACTTTAACTTTTTACTTTAATATAATAGCATATACTAGCCATTTCTATAACAACAAATCTATCTAATCAGCAAGACCCAAAATCAAAGTTTCATTTTTTTTCACACCTCAAGCACAAAGTCCAGAAGCAGTTTCCAAATTGAAACAAATTAATTGTATTCTTCTTTTTAATCAAAGCAATTAATTTAGCCATCTCTGCTAACTCCATCAACTTTTGCAGCCATTTATCCATTGTGGGAATCAAAGTATCTTATATTTATGCATAGTATATTCATGCTGTTATCAATATCTAAGAGATTCCTCCACCCATTCCCCCATCCTTGGAGGACTGATCTCCATGAAGCTCACCCCATAGTTGATTGAAATTTTAGGTACACAAAATACAGATGATAAAAGGAGGTGGTTCAACTCACTGTCATCTCAGTACAGGTAATCCTTGACTTATGACCACAACGGAGCCTAAAATTTCTGTTGTTGAGTGAGCTTTGCCCCCTTTTACAATATTCCATGCCACAGTTATTAAGTGAATCACTGAAGTTGTTAAGTTAGTAAGCTGGTTGTTAAGTGAATCTGGCTACTGCACTGATTTTGCTTTCCAGAATGTCACAAAAGGAGATCCCATGGCTTTGGGACCCAGCAGCAGTCATAAGTATGAACCAGTTGCCAAGCATCTGAATTTTGATCACATGATCATTCAGATGCTGCAAAGGTCATAATTGTGAGAAAAATGGTAGTAAGTCACATTTGTCAGTGCCATTGTAACTTTGAACAATCACTAAATGAAGTTGAGGACTTCCTGTACAAGTCTGGGTTAATTGTCCTTCAGTTGTTCCAGTACTGACTGGATTAATGTCTTTACATAACATGCTAGACCTTTATAATGGCCAAAGAAACTTGTGTATTTTCAGCTGCCAAGTTTTTGTGAAATGCAGGTTTATTTTGGTGGCAGGAGGTAAAGGTTATATAGTTTAAGCAGCTTCTATAAATTTTCTTCTAACAGAGAATCCTCTTAAATAACAGAGCAGGGAATTATATAGATCCAGGTTTCAAAGAGATTTATAATAACATTGCTCTCTTTCACTTTTTCTGATGTTTATTGGTTCTTTTTGTCCTACCTTAAGTTTTTAAACCCAACCTAGGAAAATTCCATCTGTGGCTCTGAGATATCATCTGTTTTTCAGTCACTGGTTCTGGAAAGTACATGGCCCAAACTTTCTGCTGATCTCCTCATTTACAGCAAATTCATATCTTTTGACAGAGAGAAAGCTACTTGGTTTCCTTTCCTCAGTGATATTTTTTTAATGGACACGTTTCTGCTCCATATAACAAAATTGTCATTTGATGACAGCGGTTCAACTTAAACTAACCAGGTAGAAGAGACGGGAGAATTCTTTTTTCCCCAATTTTCCACTGAACAACTCCCGGTTTCAATTGTGTTGCTTCACTGTGCAGATGGAATCTCACATGGTTGGCTATTTCTCTATTAAGAGCATACATGTGTGCATGCACACACATAAAATTGCAAAGAAAATAAAGTTTTGACTCTTGTTAGTACACTTATTTTAAAGTGCAGGAGCATGCATATATGGGTACCATAGTCCTCGAGCAGAAATGAGTCCAAAATTTCTGCTGTGAAGTGAGACTTCTGTTATGTATACTAAGAGCATTTGCACCAAGACAAATTCCTTATGTGTCCAATCACACTTGGCCAATAAAGAATTCTATTTATTCTATTTATCTATCTATATATCTTAAATGAAGTTTTCCCCCATTTTATGACCTTCCTAGCTACAGTTGTTAAATGAATCACTCAGTTGATAAGTTAGTAACCTGGTTGTTAATGAATCTGGTTTCCTTATTGACTTTGCTCATCAAAAGGTTGTGAAAAATGATCACATGACCTTGGGACATAGCCACAGCCATAAGTATGAACCACTTGCCAAGTATCTGCATTTCATGAGGATGCTTTCAAGGTTGTAACGATTGAAAATGGTCATAAGTCACTTTTTTTTACTGCTGGTCAGTAAATGAACTGTGATAAGTCAAAGACTACCTGTACACAGAAATATTTAATCATGTGAATCCCCATTTATTGCCTGAAATTGTACAACTTTGCAATCTATTCTCTCCATGAGAAATGTCTAAAGCAGGGGTGTCCAAATGGTGGCAACTTTAAGACCTGCGGACTTCAACTCCCAGAGTTCCCCAGCCAGCCATGCAAATACATCTCAAGTAGTATAATAGACCTACAGAAGAGAAGAAAACCACAGAGCTAGAGGTGGTATTCGGCAGGTTCTGACCAGTTCTGGAGAACCGGTAGCGGAAATTTTGAGGAGTTCAGAGGACCAGCAAATACCAACTCTGAGTGGCCCCTCTCCCATTTATTCTCTGCCTCCCGAGTCTCAGCTGATCCGCTTGGTCTTCTTTGGTTGCCCTGCACAGGAGAATGGAGCTGGAAAGCAGGTTAGTGGGGTTAGGAGGGAATGGGGATTTTGCAGTAACCTTTCCCTAGGAGTGGGGAGAGAATGGAGATTTTGCAGTATCCTTCCCCTGCCACACCCACCAAGCCATGCCATGCCCACAGAACCGGTAGAAAAAATTTTTGAATCCCACCACTGCACAGAGTGCTAATTGGAAGAAGACTTATTTGATCTGATCCCTCAACCAAGATTAGTTATTCCTTACTGAGTCTTTTTCAATCTTGGCAGCTTTAAGATGGAGAGACTTTAACTCCCAGAATTCCCCATCCTTCCTTGTTGAACCACTCGTTAAATCCTCTACGAATTCATTCCTTTTTTGACCAAAATTCTTTGTGAATCTTTAGCAAAGCAGGCAAAACTTGAAACTCTAAAGCAAAAGAAATTCAAAGGCCTGAGCCCCTTTAACTCAGAAGTGGGGGACTGATACGATGATTTTAACTGGGGCCCACATTCACTGAACTATAAAACTGGCATCCTTCACTGTTTGCCATATTCATAGGAGCTGCTGGGAGTTGTAGTTTTAGGAAAGTCCTCCTCCTCTGATTAAAATATACTATATTCTTAATATTAAAAAGAGGCAGATTATTATATTTCCACAAAGGAGAAATGGAGAAAAACCTTAGCAGAAAGCAGCCCCAGTCTTCCTGCCATAGGGTGCTATCTAACAAAATGAAATTCAGTGGTGAAGAAAGTAAGGTTCTACATTTTGGCAAGAAAAATCAAATGCACAGATACACTTTATGTAGTACTTTGCTCAATAATAGTAACTGTGAGAGGGATCTCGGAGTCCTAGTGGACAACCATTTAAATATGAGCCAGCAGTGTGCAGCAGCTGCCAAAAA
>BHFT01008126.1:0-14979 GCA_004320025.1 Laticauda laticaudata
CCTAAATCAGTTAGGGTAAACAATGTTATCCCTAACAAAATTCAAAGTTGAACTTATCTTGTTCTGTGTATAATATGAGAGCAGCACTTATTTTCTCCTATATAAATAACTGGTTATGTTTGGGACAAAGAGAGATCTTGTAGAATTAGGATCCAAGAAGTGCACAGATTATACAGGATAAGACTAAAGCAGGGGTGTCAAACTCGCAGTGTCACATTGTTGTCATGTGATGTATCAGGACTTTTTCCCCTTTGCTAAAATGAGAGTGAGCGTGGCCAGCGTATGATGCAACCAGCCTGTGGTCCACAAGATTTTCACCCCTGGACTAAAGGAACTGAAAACAAGGGAGTGGGTTTAAAAGCTTGGGTCAGATGGAGCTGGACAAAATGAGCAGAGAAGAAAGAAGGGCTGCAGGCATTGGGTATGTTTCGTTTAATGAAAAGAAGGACTGGGCATGGCATGATAGCAGTGTTCCAATATTTAAGGGGTTGTCACAAAGAATGGCCGGAGGGGGTGTCAACTTATTCTCCAAGACATCTGAAGACAGAACAAGAAGCAATAGATGGAAACTAATTCAGAAGAGAACCAATTTAGAACTAAGGAGAAATTTCCTGACAGTTAGAACAATTAATCAGTGGAAGGACTTGTGTTTGGAAGTTGTGGGTGGTCCAACACTGGAAGTTTTTAAGAAAAGACTGGATTTGTTTGAAATGGCATAGGTTGAGCAGAGGGTTGGACTAGAAGACCTCCAAAGTCCCTTCCAACTCTGTTATTCTATTGATGGGGTTCAGGTGAAGAAAATCAACAACTATCATGTAATAAATGTGAAGAAGAAGATGAAAATAGGCTCCAGTAGTGAAGAGGAACACTTTGAGAAAAGATGTTACAATATTAGGAGAGGCTGAAAGTTTGGATATAGCACGCTATTAAAATGTTTGCTTCTAGTACCTTCTTATAGGTTGCCAAATTTTCATGACATGTTAGACTCCCCAGATTAAGACTCAGCAGGAAATCACAACCCTTCAATTTCACGTCACAACTTGAAAGCCAGGTTGAAAGACTTGGCTAAATTCTGCCACACAACATTGCATGGGCAAGAGAAGAATGCTTATCACAAACCAGAGTGAATCTGTAAAGAACCACTGACAGGCATCTATCGGGCTGAGATTACAGTTCCTCTCTTACATCTTTGTGTGTTATTACTTCAGATTTCTGTCTTTCCTGCCTTTCAATAGACTATTCTTTGTACTACCTGGCATTAAGCTAAGCAGTTGTTCATTGTTGTTCTAATTAATGCCTTTACTACTTTGCCATCAAATTTCAACAGTGGGCTTATTCTTGGTGATGTGCCTAATACATCCGTGTCTTATAGAATAGAATGAAATGTATCAAGACATATTAAAAATGGCTCACCAATATTTTTCTCCAAAACTTCATTTGCATTTGATTGTTGGCCCAAATAATATTGGACAAGTATAGTGCTTGGTTAATATAAGAAGGATCAGCTCTTGCTAAAATACAAGGAAACATATCAGGTTCTTGACTTTTATAAAACCATTGTGGATATTTTTATTTCTTTTGGATACATCTTATACTGTACCTATTAAATCAGTTGTAATTTTTAAAAGTTCATTATTATAATTCGAACAACTTACTTTCAATATGTTTTCAGTTATTACTTTTCTAACATTTGATTTTTGGTCAACTGGAATATACAGGAGTTATCACTGAAGCAGAAGACTATTGGTTCACATAACACATATTTGTAAAATAAGTGCAGAAGTACTATACATTGCACATATGCCTCAGGCATAGGTCTATCAAGGACATATTGATACATCACTTCTTAGTCTAAGGCTGATCTGGAACAGGCAAATGGTATATGTAACAATTGAAAATTGTAATTCCCTAATAAAAGATGAGACTAAATAAACTATATACAATTTACTTGATAAAATGACATTCTTATACACTATTTCCTGGATTTTTGGTGTCCAAGTAGAAAGAATAAGTACTCTTAAATTCTAATTTTAAACTATATTAATAAGAGTAGTTGTGATGGTTCTATGGAAATAACAATAACAACAACAACAATAATAATTTTCTTGCATTTTAGCATGTTCGTGTGAAAAGATTCTATCCATTATCCTGAATAAAACATAGTTTGAAGAACTTAGTTCTGTAACAGATGACCCTCTTCACTGAAGGCATCAAACTCTGTAGGCACCAAACTGCTGAACAGGCCTAATCTGGATGTGTATCAATCTGATATTTATCAATATTAATGACACTACTGCACTCACATCATTTATGAATAATGACTCTAGTAATGTGTGTTGACTTCCACTGAAATTGTAAACTAAACCAAGGAAAGTTTTCTTATATATAGCAGAAAAAAAGCATTACCAGACTACACAGATTATTGCAATCTTTCAGTAAAAATCATAAATCAGCATTGCAGTAACTCTGAAGTATAATTCCAGGCTAGATTGGTATACACATTCTTTTAGTTCCACTTCTATAAGCATTTCCGCACCAAAGCCAGAAACATATTTCTCATTTATATTGTTATTAATACGGTGAGACAAAGATAATCCTTTTCAGAAATAACTTTTCCTTCAAATTTCATCTCAACCTTTTTCGCAAGGATTATAAGAGTTATACCTTATATTGTTATGTTTAACAATATAAAGTTTTTTTTTAACTTTATATTGTTATATATTTGTAAGTAGCAAGCTAGATTGGATCCCTGAAGAAAAGGGATGAAGACTGGGGCCTCTGTGACTGTCACTGCTTGAAACCCTATTTTATTATGGTGAAATATTAACATACATTTTCACTTGATGATTAATCTATACTGGAGCTGTACATGTGACCACAAAATCCTTTCAGTTTACTGATAACCTACAGATCCTGTTATCATATTATACTTTTTAGTGTGACAGAGCAGGAAAAATATTCAATATATGCTTAGAGAGTAATCATATTAACTATATTTAATTAATTGAACTATTTTTAATATTTCCTAGCACCACATATTCATTTACAGATCACAGCCTCTGCTCAAAACCCAACTTTCCATTCTCTGTATGATTTTTTTGAAGTTATGATTATTTTGATTTTGTGCAGTTTCTTTTTCTACCGGAGGGTTCCCCCCCTATTTGTTACTGAGGGGTCTCCCCTCTCTCTGGTTGGTCTGTTGCTGGTTTTGTGTAATTGTTGTGATGTTGTTGGTCTCTGTGTGCTGGTTTGTTGTATTGTCCTGTTGATTGTTGTTGGTGTGTGTGTGACGTTGTGTTGTTCTTCTGTCTGCAGTTGTGTCAGTGGTGCGTTTGTAGTTGTGCGTGACCGTAATTGGTCAAGTATGTCCTTTTTGCCAAGGTTCGGCCGTCATCTGTTCCATTCTGTAGGACCGTGGTCCCAGTTATTTGTGTAATTGTTGCTCAGTATCACAATGGGTGGCTGTGAGGTTTTTGCGTTATACTTAGTTGCTCCTGGTTCGAATTTGCGAATTACTCGAGGAGTCGGTTGGTTTTTTTGGTGGTGTATTGTTGGGGTAATCTATCGGAATTGTATCTTAGTTTTGCTGCCATCAGTAATTCTTGCTGGGCTGTTTAGTTTGTAGTGAGTTTGGGTGTTATGTGTGTATTGTGATCATATTGTCTTGCGATGTCCCTCTGTGTCGAATTTATTCTAATGGTTCCTTGGTATACCGGACCATGTGTTACCTCGCCCTTACCATTCATCGTCTGGTCAGCCCGTGCTGTCGTGATGTATATGCAATTTGTCTTGCTAGAAATTTTTTCGTAGGGGTTAGAGGTGTGTAAATGTGGGCCGTTCGGAGACGAGGCACATTCTGGTACCGTGGCGTCTGTGTCAGTGAATGCTCGGTTAGCTGGCGTGTGTGGACTGCTTGCAGTGGCGGTAGAGTGCATGTGCTGTACTTCCAACCAATTTGGAGTAAGCATCTACTAGCCGATTAGTATGGTATGCCCTTTTGTTGGCCCCGCGAAGTCGTATATGTATTCGATTTGAACCAGGGGGCCCCTTGGCGGTTCCCAGTCCAAGATAGGTGCTTGAAGGGGTGGCGAGAGGAGGAGTTTTGGACATTTCCCGCAAGTGTCGACCCAGTTTCCCAATATCTTTATCCATTCCCTTGGCCACCAATACATAGTCGCTGGCCAGGGATTTCGATTCGCACGCAATGCCCGGTGGCCTTCGTGCAACATAACAATACTGGTTTGTAATTTTTCTTTGGTATTAGTGACCTCGATCACCCCAGGAGTATATACCCTGTTCAGTGAATGAAGTTCGGTTTGATTCTATTCTTTATATGGTTTGGAAAATAATGTTCTGTCTCGTTTTTCGGCACCCTTTTCCTCCAGTTAAAACTTTAACAATGTCTTTCTTTTCGGTCCTTTCTGGCGGTCGCTGTGGTTATCCGTGGATTTGTCAAAGTCTCGATTTGTAGGGTGAATGAGTTGGTGCCGGGTCAGTCTCTATGTCTGGTAAGGGGCGTGCGGCTCCAAAGCGAGTCGGCGTTGAATGTCTTCGGGCTGATATGGATTAGAGCTTATAGTTGTATGCCGCCAGAATTTTGGACCCCACCTTTGTCATCTTGTTCGACAGTATGTTAAGGGTGCTTGTTTCCAGCGAATTTACCTAAAAGGGTGTTGTGAATCAGGTCACAAGGGTAAAAGTCTACTGATTAAGGTATTTGTGGAAAGCGTTTTACGCTGGATATAGCCACCAATGCCTCTCTGTCCATACTGGCTATAGTTCTTTCAGTTTTTTGAGAGGTGATATTTTGAATAGAGTAATGGGGGCTTCTCTTCCATCTTGGCAAAGGGCATGGCTAAGCACAGCCCTGACACAACGGGATAGGCAATCGTAGGTAATATGTAGCGATATAGTCTCCGCTGTATTGCAATCAATAACTGCGTTGGAGGTGATGAGGTCTTTATCTTTCATAGAGACGCAATAAGATCTTTTTCATGATCCGCAAAGGATAGACGGCAATTTTGTCTAAGAGTTATGCTACAGGTCCGCCGTAGTTGCTTCTGTGGCGAAGACGTGGGTACAAAGTTTATGAGTCCGCAGATATTGCTGTTATTGCAACCATTTATTTTTTGTCTAGGAACCTCATTTGTATGCCTGATCAATTTTCTGCTGCCGTGGTGGATGCCTACTTTTCGATTTGGTCAACAACCGCCAGAGATTTGACTTTTGAATGTGGCCAATTTAACTTCTGACTTAAGTACACGTGCTTTTTTGAAACCTGTTAGGACTCTCTGAGTGGGTTCATAATTGTCTCTTGTTGTTAGCTGAGATGAGCACGATATCAAATATGGAACTTACTTCCTTTTATCCCTTGTAATAATTGTTCGCATTACGGCTGTGGCAAAAACCCAGGGGTGACGCGACGTGCGCGAAGTAATCTTTACATTTTGAATCGCTCCCTATGAAGTCTGGCATGAATCGTTTGGCCTCTGCTGTTTCCAGGAACTTATTGGCCATGCTGGTAAAGCTTGGGGGCACGGGAGGTCAGAGGCTTTGAGAGGCCTGCCTTTGCGGGAGTATAGTAGGTGTTGTACTCAACCAGGAACAGTGATATGCCTTTATGCCTGTAGTGCGCATGGTTTAAGGGTGCCTTGGGTAGTCCCACAAATTCTCATGGAACCCATCCGGCTAAAGGGGTCATGATTGGGGCTCTAACCCATTTAGCATGCGAGTCAATTGGTTCCAGGAGATGCGCAGGTGCTATATGAGCTTGTTTAATTCTTTGCAATTTTGGAGTTTTAGTGCGAAAGGGCACCAGGTCGCTCACTCCCAGCCTAATTGGAGCTATCTTGGGTCTAAATTGAATGAGATAGGGATTCCTCAGTACTAGCCTAACTTTCTGTTAAACACCTGGAGCTCTATCATCAGGTTTCTCCTCCAGTTGCGTAGTGATGCTGTTAATGCCGTTCACGTCGTTCCTTAGGGGTTTTGAACCACTGAGTCCAGTAGGCTTTGGTCGGTTCCGGTCTACGATGGTGTGTGGGCATACTGATTTATTTGAAGGATACCTGGAGGTGTCCAGGTTCCGACTACCAGTATTCTGTTGCCTTGGGTAGTACATTTTAAAATCAGTGCTTGTTGTATTAATTCGGCTTTGCGATTGTGCTGGATACTAGTCTTCTTATGGGTATCCAACAGGATTACCATCAATAGGTACGATCTGGAATCGACTCCATCTCTTGCATTCTTGCCCTCGATTCTCGACCGCCACAATGTACCTTCCAGCCACATTAGTGCGCATTGGATGGCCGATGGTGATGTGTCCTAATGCGTGTTCCTTCTATTCCTGTAGGTTCTCGTAGCACTGCCTTGCCTCGTGACTTTTTTCTCGGGTTCAGTCGTCTATCCTTTCTTGTTCGGGGGTGTGTGTTGTCCCTTCTTCTGGGGCTTGGTTCTGTGATTCTCGGCATACATGTGTGCAATGTGGTTCGCTCCATTCGCATACAAAAAGGCAAACGGTGTCTAAGAACGGACATTCTGACAGGGTGGTCTCCTCCACAGGCCGGCACACTGGAACATGCCTTACGGACCATTATTTCATTTGCCTCTCTCGTCAGCTGGACTGTGGATTTCCTCTTTCATTGTATCTCGATTCCGGTATGATCTGCTGTCTGTGAAACATTGTGGCGGTCTGTGTGTGCTTTCTACTTTCTTCTCGGTGCCACATGATTTGTTTCAGTGTGATGTTTTTGGCGTCGGTGGTGGCGTGTCCAAGTTTGCTCATTTTATGCTGCCTGATTTGGTCTCTCTGCTGCCAGTGGCTTCAGCAATAGCTCGTGTAATCGGGTGATCTAACAGTTCGGAGTGTGCAGGTCAGCTTTTGTTAGGTAAGGTGTCTCAGCCAAGTAACCGACGCGAGTCCTTCATGGCTGTCGTCATGTCAGGAGAATTTGCATGCTCCTCCGATTGTCCCTGAGACGGCTGTAAGCAAATCTGCGTGGCTGACCTACCATTCTGTGGGGTCCGATGTTTATAAACGTGTCTCTATGAGCTGGAGGACTGGTCTGGGTGGTCTGTAGTGAGCTTGCAGCAATGACACGGTAGTGGGCTGCAAGAGCCATTGTTTTCACGGTCGTGCTGGTTTTGCTAGTGCCTTGAGCCATCTTAATACACTAGATGGCCCACGTGTTCCAGGAATACAGTCTCTTCGTGATTGTCCCTCGAGCAATCTCCTTGCAGTCGTTACTGCTCAGCGAAATGAAATTCGTTAGGAATCACCGTCCTCTGCTGATGGGATTGACAGGGTGGGGGTGGCGAGTTGGTTCTGGCCATTATCGGTCTGACCTCTGGGCGCCAATACCTGCTGACTGATCTCCTATCTTCAGGTATCCTTACCTTCGTCAGCCAAGTGTTCGTGTCTCGTGGGAATGAGACTCAGAGTATTCAGTATGTAACTTCAGCTCTTTTATTTAGTTCCTGAAACGTCCTGTCTTAACCAGTTGAGCCGCGGGAACTGTTTTTTTATAGAGAGCTGCTCGCGGCTGTGTCAATGACAGCTACTTGTTTTTCCCACCACTTGAATTGGCCAATCATAGCCCTGCTATGATTGGCCAATCAGCATCAAGAAAAGTAGCCAGTGTCGGGTATTTGTTGTCCAATAGGAATAGCCTATTTGAAGTATGTTAATATGGAACATTGACCACTCTGTTGCTGAAGACATACTTTCTGCAATCAAGGTTCATACTTTTTGAAATCAAGTTTGGAGCGGTTTACATTGAGCTTGTATTTGTCGATCTCTGCCAAGAACTGGAGACTTCAATCAATAAACCATGTTACTCACACTTGAGTAAATGTGGTTTTATCAACTTCTGTGTTTTCTAGGATATGTAATTTTCTTTCCTACCTTCACAAAATGAGATAGCTTATAAAACAATATTTTCTGATCAGTTATGTTTTGTTTTATATTCTAAACAAAGTGTCACTCACAAAAGTGCAAAAAGTGTCTTGTGTAGCTCTGGCAATACATTGTTCTTATTTGAACAATAAACTTGTTAGTTTTTAGCCACCCAAATATTGTGCCAAAATCAGTTTTTTTTAAATATCACATTATGCCTGCACCTGGTGTTTTCCTCATGGCCTCTGGATTCATTCTCCAAGATCATCTTCCTGGGTCTTTTAATATTCTTCCTATCAAATTATTGCTTCAAAATTTACCCCGATTTGATTACATCAGCTTACGTGGATGCAATAGCTTACATGGGTGCGGTGATTTAGTCTATATTAACACTTATCCTGGAAAAACAGTACATGTGTTCAATATTATACTCTAATCTCTCTCCTCTTTCCTAGAATTTAATACACAATTCCATACAAAGTGTTGGATGTCACAAATACACTTGTGCTATATTATATGATTCTGATGTACAGGCACCCAAAAAGATTTACACATAACACTGCAACAAACCTGTTACAGATTGTTATGAGGAAAAAAATGCTGATTTTACAGTATGCAGTATTAACTGTGTTTTGTCAGAATTACATTTATTTTCCTTTTTCATGGTGACTTTTCAAATTTAATCCAGAAAGGTTAACCCTTTACACACAAAGCATTCTAAATAAAGAGATGATGAATATACTAGTTACAGCCAAGAAAGTGAACCCTTACTGAGTGAAATTGCTGTGAAGCTGATCTTAACAATTTCAGTTGTCTCCTAATATGCAATCAGTACCTTTGTTGAAAGGCAGAATTTTATGTAAGCCCTCTGGTACCTGAGCATGCATTTTTATGAAAGCCTTTGATTAAAGCTTGAAATGAATATCTTGCTATGGATCTGTTTTATGACTGCGCTTCATTTTTTTTTCAACTCTGTTTTTTATCTAATTTCACTGAAATCCAGACACCTTTTTTTCTTGGTTACTAGAGAAACAGATTGCTTTTATCTCTTTTTATTATTAATTGCGTAGTTACAACCGAAGGAAAGAGAAGTGATGGTGAAATGAAATTACCCAAAGGTCAGTTGTTATGAAGCCTTTTATATTCCTGTGGTATTTGTTTCAGGCTAACTTTGATTAAGGCTACGAACAAGAAAAGGATGTGTAAGACAAAAGTGAAGGCAGTCACAGACAAAACAAAAGAGGTTTTATGCCCCGAATCCCATTTCTTTTAGCACAAATGTCTACATTATTAGGAACACACCACGGCCTCCATGAAAAGCATGCTGACTCCCTCATTTGAGATTTAGTAAAAAAACATGGCTTATATCCAGAGCGTATATTGCCCTTAACATTTGCCCTCCCTGCCCCAAAATCATCAGCCCATCAATAATCATCAAAATTTAAAGAAATTGTACCTAACTATTTTGAGAACAACAAAGGTATTCAAATATATCTGCCATAATCTGCTATTACTCCTGTTGTTAGAGTTTGATCTAATGGTGATTAGGATAAATGAAGTTCACTGACCTTGAAATCAGTTTCTTAACTTTGCATCTACTGTGAAATTGCTGGTATTTCCCACTAGCAATTTGAATCACTGTGTCACAGAATAACTAGCATCCTACACATTCAATGAACCATTGTTTCTGGATCAGCCTGACAGAACTATTTTATATCAAATAAAAGTCATAATACATTGTCAAATATAAGTCATAATACATTGTCAATCTACTTGTCTGTCTGCCCTTTGGCTTATTTTTCAGCCCTTTATGTTCGATGCAAAATTATTTCCAAAATGAGTTCCATCCTTCTTAGCCTTTTTATAAGGTAACTGTCACATAGTTATATACCTGCCTAAGAAATCTACTCATTTTAATCTGAATGTTCTCTTGAAAATTCTTGTAATTTCCCGTTTCCATGTATTAGTCACCTCTTTATCAAAGAATAGAAAACACTACAGCAGTGATGACAACTCATATAGCACTAAACTTCGCTTGCAAAGATTGAAAGCCTGGAAAATATGAATCATCTTTATTGTGAACATTGTTCAAGTGTACTCCTTTTAAAATTGGTATGCTTAGAATGCTGTAAAATGCAATTCGTGGAAGTAAAAGAAACAAAATATTTACAAATAAGTCATCCAGTTCAAGATATCTAAAATAAAATAAAAACTCACACAGCATTCTAAACACAGATGCAGGCATTGTTAACTTTCAATTTTGGTCTCTTATTTTTTCCAAACTCTTGCAGATAGGTCCCATCTTATTGCATTTTCTGCAGATTTGTCTTTCAATTCTGTACAGAGATAGTGTGAGAAGCTCTGCTACAACAGTAGCACAGTTCATTTTAACCCGTCACTCTGCCTGATGTTGCAAGTTTATTCACATTTGCTTTGCTCCTGACTGTAATTCTACAGTACATCCAGCAGACATTTGTGTAGCAATAGCAATTTCAACTGCTTTCTTAGAAGTGAATTCTGCCCCTCTTCAATCATTTTAAAATGTTTTCTTTCAGAATCTTACAGTCTTGGCAATCTCTCTGAGCATCATTTAGTTAATGCCACACAGCTTTTTGAGTTCAGCTGCATGTACCATCCCAAAGGGCTGTCTGTTTTGCTTGCACTTAAGAAACTTGAGAAATTGCAATCAATAACAAACATTATACAAACACAATATTTTTACTACTTCTGCAAAGAATGTCTTTATCGGGTAGTTAAGTCTCTTAATAAACTGCATGCATTGCCTCCTAAAACTCACAATAAAGCAGGCAATTTTTTTTGGAGCAGCCATGCCATTTGCCTAAAAAAAACTTGTTCAAGTTTCTCTATATACAATTTTCAATCATCTATGGCATCGTCAAAAATATTAATCTCCCAATGAAGTTTGTCATTCTGTTGTGTTCTTTTTTTCTTCTTTGTGTTTCTGACCAATTTAACATTCAGTTCATCTTTCCCTATTAGTTTTATTTTTACTGCCCTTTCTCTCCCTTAAGAGATAAGATGAGGCAGTGTAAAGGCTCCCCCCATCTCACTTTACTGCCACTGTAAATTTTTTTTAAGTGATCAACAAAAGATGCCAGAATTGCTTCCTTGATGAAACTTCCAGAAAAACTAACTCCTGTGACTCTGCAATACTGTTCTCACTAAAAATTTGGTTATTACACCTGAAAATAAAAAGAGCCGAACTGAAGCCATTTTGTGTTCTCAGTCTGAACTTTTAAAGCTCAGAATAGTTATGAAATGTGGTTTTGCTGGACAATTATACCAGATTGCAAAACTATGTACTTGGCATAAGTTAAAGGTATGTGCTGGGGCACTCTGACATTATAAATCACATTAAGAGATATTAATGTTCTCCTCCATGCTGCTTCGAGAGCCCAGGATGGGTTGATTCCTTCCTATGATGTCATAACTGAGTCTATACTAAGATATAAAAGCCAACCCCCAAAAGAGACCCCAGCTTTTGACTCAGCTCCTTTCAGTCAGTAGCTGTGTATCTGAAAGCGTTCTGTTCGATAGCAATCACCAGCAATCTTCAGTACTTTTTTCCTCTCTTCAAGCAGCTCCCAGGGATCTGGGCAGCTGCTCTTTCAGGAGAGCCCTGCGACATTGGGAGCAGCATCACAGAGCTCTGTGCAGGCAAGCTGGGCAGCGTCTGCAGACCTCCCCAATGCCTGCATTTTGGAGTGATTATAAACACAATCGGCAAACTGATAAGAGCTCCAGCCAGCTGATCATGTAGCTGGTTGCTGTGTTTTTCCCTTGCTGACTTTTCTCGGGGCTCTGTATAGCCTAAGGAGCAATTCTTCAATCTTGGAGCCTGTTTTCATGTAGTCAGTGGCCATCTTGGATTCAAGCCTTCCACCATGAGGTGAGCGGCCATTTTGTAAGCCCAGCGGCCACTTATATCCTAAAGGGCTTAATAGAAAAATTTCTAAACAGCTTCTTTCCAATGCAAGAGCCTTTATTTTACAAATGGAGCAAGATAAGGCCGTAAGGTCAGGCAGAGCTTCCCTCCCCCAGGGAACAGTTTACTCTTTCCTTCAGGAGTTGAAGAGGTGAAGATTTTTGACTTAAAATCTTTCGAGAGAGGAAAAAGAATTCTCTCCCAGAGCAGACATCTCTCATGTCTTCAAACCTTACTCTCTTCAGATCATTTACACGGCAAGGCCTTGTCACCGCAGCTGCACCAGAGAGAATGGCCTCCCAATGCCACGAAGGAAATCCCTCATAGACAAGGGGATTCTACTCTTCTCCTAAACCTGTTAGTCATGCCAGAGATTTTTCCCTTCTCCCATTTTGTTCCTGGAGACAGAACAAGTGCCTTCTGCTCTTCAGCAGGTCACTTGTCCATCGTTCTTCTAGATAAGCCTTTCTAAAATGTCGGACGCAGCTCTGGAATGCCTGCAGTGCTCTCTGTGGACATTCACAGTTCTGGCCTCGTATCGTCAATTTTCTGCCTACTGGAGATCCCAAGGATCCAGAAGATATCCTGAAACCAGATGAGTAAGTCAGATTCCAGAACAGACCTCAAGCAAGAATCTACCAAGGTTGCTGGCTTGGCTGTTTGGGCCTTCAGATAGCAGCATCCTTCTTACCAGGGGCATCCATCGGTGGCTGTGCAACTCCAGAATGATTGCTGCTTCTGATCTTTCGGCTCCTCCACACAAATGGTGGCAGGAGCGGAATTCACTGCGTATGCACTCTCAATGTCGCCAAATTTTATGACATTCCAAGTAAGCATGGCATACTTCTGGTAGCAGCTAAAACGGGACTTTTTACATTGGCTCAAAAATTGGCAAGGGGATCGATTAAGACTTTTGGCGATGAAGCTGACTCGGAAATCTTGAGTCCTCCGGTCAGATCTGAAAGATTACAGAGAATAATTATCAGGTAAATTCTCGAAAGTCTCTCTGGAAAGAAAGCCAACTTGGTTGCCCCCTGCTCCTTATCATCTCTGACTCCTTTTGAGAAGACCGGTAGACCCTATCTCACTTCCCCCATTCCTACGAGGACATACTGGCAAATGCACAGAGTCTAGACAGGGTGGCGAAACAATCCTGGCCGGCATAAAATGAAGCACTCTGACGAATGAGACGGCTGGATTAAGATGGCTTTCACAGGGTTGGCAGGGGAGTTGTTCACGTCATGCCTGTCGACTAGACAAGAAAAGAAGCGATACAAGTAAATCAAGACAGATCCATTCTCGCAAAACCGCCATATCGAAGGAGGAATTCCATAGGGCTTCTTCTGCCTACCAAATGGGAAAGGAGTCAACAATGGCGAGACTCGCCTGGGTTGCTCAGACTATGATCAGGGTTAGATTGGAACTTACGCTACCAGCATCGCACACCAAGAAATTGTTTTTGATCTGGCTTCTGATTATCTCGGAACTTACGGAAGGCAACCTCATGAAATCAGGCCATTCAGCACCTTCTTAGAATCAGAGGCTATTCAACTGTCCCCTACTGTGTTAATGGGGATGTGAGACTTTACGATAATTAGCTCACCTTTACAATCGTTTTACACCAAGCCTCAGAGGGGTGGTCGGAGTCCATACTATACTGAATACTGAAATTTACTCGGATTCCGCACAACCAAGTGTTGTAAAATAACAGGCGATTTTTAAAGATGCAGACTCTGGCATTCTATTTTAGAGAGCTTTGGAGAGTGACGTCCTCTCTTCATTGATCTCACTGAGGCTTTACTCACTCCCAATCTGGCCGTATAATCGCCAGGTTTCTCTAGTTTCTGTTATCAGAATACCACATTGAGTAATGAGCAGCTTCCTACACGAGCCTGTCATCGCTCAGGGTTTCCAAAGGCTCTGGACGCAGCATTGGTGGCAAATCTCTGTGTTCTGTTTCCAGGGAGATCCAATGATACTTGCGATGACATTTTGATTCTTTTCCTCTTCATCCTTACGGGACATAACGGAATCTGCAAATATTAAGCACACGGAAGCAACATAGATATATATACAATAAATGGAATTTGATCAGAGTGGACACCATAATGCTAACAACAGATAAGACAGCTACTCTAATCAACGAACCAATTAACAACTTCGGGTAGGACCAGTACGAGTGTGATAACATGGTCAATTGAACGGAATTTTATCCTGTTCCCCAGCTCAATAGGGAAGAGGACTTAGCAGAGATCACTAAGCCAGAATCGAGAAACATCAGTCAAATTGGTCCCTGGTCATGTGTCCAAAAACTTCTGGCGGGAGATGGTTTTCTGTAATTCGCGAGAATAGAGTGACCAATGGGGACTCATGGCTCCACTCACCCAGAGACTACGCAATGGTTCCTGGCTTGGCTCATACAATGAGCAAGGAAACCACAAGCCACAATCATACTATACACAAGGTCTCACTCGACAAAATGGAGATCTCTCATTGGGTGGATCCAGTGAGATGTGTTGGGGATCCTGTTACAGGGACGCTAGACAGGCTAGGTGGATGGAACCACCGAAAAGCGCAAGCTCCTGGTTGGGGTGTGCCCAATATGCGAAGACAGAGGTAGGTAGAGATTATGGGTCTCATACGACAAATTCAGACCCGTTCACAAATGTGGCTAGAGATCAGAGCATTTTTTTCTGGCTCTCAGCATTTCAGGGCCAATCAGTGACGGCTCTCATTGTTCAATCTCCTTATGGACAACATGGGCCGCAAACGCTCTATGTCACCAGCAGGGGGGATGAGGTCCAAGCCTTATGAGAGAGGCTCTAATTCGGTATGGGGTCTATATGGCGCCAGAAGAAAGCCCTGTTATCCCCGTCTCAAGGCGGAGGCCACAATCTGCCGGGATCAGCACTCCCAGGCTGATGGCGCATCAGCAAGGAGGGACTAGTCAGAGACCAGACAGAATGGTTCTTCGGCTCCAGCTTTATATTCAGTGCATCTTTGCCTCAGATGTCGGAACAGGCAGGAGATGGATCTTTTCTCACCACTCCTCAAAAATAGCACAAGTCAAACAAGATTTCTTCACACAGGTTTCTTGGCAGCGAGCGGGGCAGGGGTACAATCTCTTGACGGTAGCGCA
>BHFT01008127.1:0-22440 GCA_004320025.1 Laticauda laticaudata
CCCCCCCCCCCCCGTCTTATTTACCTCCCCAAAAACTAAGCCCGATCACATAGTTTCATAGCGAAGCACAGGCATCCAGCTAGTTTTAATAATAAAGAAGTTGAAGAAACTGGACTACCTAGTTAGCTGCTACAAGGAAAAATATATATCAAAAAGATCCATGCATTGCTCCACCAGCAATCAGCACCCAAATCAGCATAGATTAACTCCAAAATTAACATCAGACCAACAATTAGGTAAACACTATCCCAATCAAGAAACTGCCAAGGAGCCAACAATAAAGACCTTAACCAGATAATCTCTAAGACCACCCTTACCAACGCTAACAGGGCAAGCCACTACAATGTAAACTGACTGCAAACTCCACTCTTTACTAGCACTGATAACGTTACCTAGCTGGGTCATGAAACGTCTGCAAGAAAACAACCAAGCTCAGAGAGCACCTAGGACTCCTCAAATATATATCTCCATAATAGTTTTGGACTATTCATAAGTTGTCTGTGAGATTGTGAAAGTTTGGTAAATTCTGTTTTTAAGGTACTTCTCAACATTTTCTGAAGAAATATATTCTCTTATACACAAATTGGAATGATCATTAAAAAAAAACTTGTATGCTTGCATTATTCACCTACATGTTATCTCCTTAAATTTTCAATATATTTTTCTTTACTTTTTCCTTTCTCGATTTATATGCCAGTCATTTCCAGCTTTATTTAAATTCTTAAATTCTCACATATTTCAATTTAGTCTCTATTTATCTCACAGTTAACAGAGGACTGTTACTGTAAAAAGTTTAATCTGATATATTAAAGTCAGACAAGGAAAATGTAAGACTTAAACACTCACATCAAGATGCATGGAATTGCGCCTGCTTCCTCCCCATCAGACCTCAATCTAATAAAGGACATAATTGAGATCATTGTAGCAACAATTAACAATGTGAAATGCTGGAAGCATAACAACAAAGAAGTTGCACAGGATATTGTTAGTAATTTCACACATTTTCCTTATACTTTATGCACACCACACCTACAGTGAACACACTGATTATTTGCTCAGGAAATGGGACACATAAATGGCTTAGATAAAGTAAACAACGTGAAAGCTTATGTAAACACAGACCCATAAAGCATATATAACATTCTGGGTCAATAAGTAATTATTTGGGAGATTATATGTGCTAATTCATCATTAACTCAACAAAATAGACCAGAACAGCAAGGTTACAACTTTGTGGTTATATAGTAATGGCAGAATCTTGTTGGTAGCAGAATATCAGGAACTGCTCTGACTTTTTTGCCCACTGGTGGATTTTACACACAAATCAGTTACTGAATCAGAACCACACCTTTAGTTCCAGTTAAGATGATTTATTGCTTGCATCTATTCTCATTAAATTAAATTGGCGCTAGAATACAGCCCACAAAATTCAAGAGGGGTTGGACGTACATCACTTATGGCAACGTAAGGATTCCAGGCTGATTCCTCTCTTGACTCCACCTTCAGACTCTGCCTCTTCTTCACCTGCCATTATGTCCATGTATTTCGGCTGCTTGGTGTTTTTCTCTCCCTCCCACCTCCATGGGTTAGAGCAGGGGGTGTCAAACTCGATTTCATTGAGGGTCGCATCAGGGTTGTGTTTGACCTCAGGGGGCCAGGGTGGGTGTGGCCAGCTTGATGTCACTCATGTCTGCCAGTGAAAACGGGCTCACAAGCTCGTCTCCTGTAACCCTCTGCCAGCAAAAATAGATCTAGAGAGGCCACAGACAGACCTCGTGAGCTCCGTTTTCGGCTGGGACGGCCTCCTACAACCGTCTGCCAGAGAAAAAGAAGCTCAGGAGGCCACACTTCTGGGTTAGATCTATTGATCAATGGTTGACAGTTACCTTTGCGAATGCACTGAGCCATAATCATAAAAAGGATATTGTACTGATAATTGATTGCATGTGTGGTGGGCAAAAACCCTTTGTGCATAAAATTTTACAGCTAGTGGAGATCAAAAAAGGTACAAGAGATGCTGCCCAAATTCAAATAATGGCTCAAGGGTTCCATTACTGACTGATTTGGTATTGCTGTCTTGAAGACAGGAGCTCAAATTGTACATAAAAATGTAATAATTTTGGCTCCCAGACAGAACAACGGGAACCATTTCAAACAGTCTCTCAATAAAAACTTGGACAGCGTTCAGGAAAGCTTCAGAAAACAATTAAACACCGACAAAAGACAGGTAGCTCTTGACTTACAATGGTTCATTTAGTGACTGTTCAAAGTTACGACAGCACTGAAAAAATGACTTAGGACCATTTTTTCACTTACTTTTGCAGCATCCCCCATGGTCACATGTGATCTGACCAAGACTTATTGAGACACTAACAAACACACGTTAATCCCAAAACCCTTTTTTCTTTATTTCAACAACTGTGCATTTTAGTCATTCACAGCCCGTAATGATTCTTAAACAGTTTGTAAATAGTGCCATGGAAGTCTGCCAAAGTCCTTCAGGATAAGTCTGATAAGTACCCACTTTTATCTTTCTTGAAATGCTGCCAATGACTAACTTTCCAATTAGTTACACGAGGCCAAACGTAGCACAAATTCAACACAGAGCTCCAGGTTTCAAACTGACCAGTCCGAAAAAAGTTGCTTCCTGCAAAGATTCCTGTCCCTTTGCTCCTCCTTTATGTCTTACAGGAGGGCCAATCACCTCCAAGCCTTACTCCCATGTCATCCCTTTTGTCTTAACTGTTCTTGCCTTCTGGCAACTCTGTGCATGCGCGCACTGGGAACAGGCTCCCTTTGTTCCTCTGCCTCGCTGCTGTCAGATTCTGGAGGCTCAGCACATAACTCCCAGCTGGCCCTGGCTCCATCTCTGTATCGGACACAGGACCCTCATCTGAGTCCTCCCCAGACTCCCAGACTTGCCCATGTTCCTCCCCGCTGTCTGACTCTGCTGCCATCTCCTCAGATTGCCGGCAGATCACAACAACATGATCAAAATTCAGATGCTTGGCAACTGGTTCATATTTATGACGGTTGCAGTGTCCCAAGATTGTAGGATCCCTTTTTATGACTTCCAGACAATGGGGAAGCCAGATTCTACTTAATAATGCTGTTACTAACTTAACAATTGCAGTGGTTCATTTGCAACAACGGTGGCAAGAAAGGTCGCAAAACGGGGCAAAAGGCGTGAAACAAACATTTCACTTAGCAACAGAAATGTTGTGCTCATTTGTGGTCACAAGTCGAAGAGTGCCTGTGGAATTCATCAAGAGTGGTGATAGTTGAAATAAATTTCTAGATATGCATTTGTTACCTTTTTAATTATTCTGGGCAGGAACCAGAGGTGGGATTCAGCAGGTTCTGACCAGTTCTGGAGAACCGGTAGCAGACATTTTGAGTTCTTTGGAGAACCAGCAAGTACCACCTCTGACTGGCTCCGCCCCATCTATTCTCGCCCTCCCAAGTCCCAGCTAATTGGCTGGGTCTTCTTTTGTTGCCCTGAACAGGAGAACGGAGCTGGAAAGCAGGTTAATGGGGTGGGGAGGGAATGGAGATTTTACAGTATCCTTTCCCTGCCATGCCCACAAAGCCATGCCAGGCCCACAGAACTGGTAGTAAAAAAATTTGAATCCCACCACTGGCTGGAACCTCATCTTGTTCTTTACCCTCCAACAGCAAATACAATTTTGTTGGATAATGTCCATCCAAGAGTGACCTCATGTTTACTTCACTGTTTCACGATGGACCTTCTTTCTGCTACTAAGAAAATTAAATGAATGTTGAATATGTGCTTCAGGATCGTATATACCCAATTAGAGAACTGTTGCAATGCTTCGCTGAAATTTTGACTAATCTCCAGTCATCATTTAAAGTCTGGAAATTTCTGAGGCAATTTTAGGAAGATGCACTAAAAGGCCGACTAGCTGTAATTAGCTTTCATGGGCTGAGGAAAAAAAGAGTCAACCATTAAAATGACAGGCTCATATTTTGCTAAGAAAAAGAACATAAAATTTACCTCTGTGGGGATTTTATTCTAATCATCTTGAAGTGCCATTAAAAAATAAATAAAGTTCTATTAGAAATTTTCCTTGAGAATATCCATTGCTTTAATTTTATTTGGGAGTGTAATATCCAAAGATTTAATTCCTTCATTTCTATGCAAGGATTCCTAATGGAGCCCTAAGAAATACTGTTTTGAATTCGGGTACAAGACTCATTTCTAATTTGCTAAACAAAAACTGTTCTCATTTAAGTTTTATGCATAAATCAGTACGTGAACTATGGAATGAGGTTTAAAAAAAGAATTCCAGCGTTGCTCACAATATAACTTTTCTAACAATATTAATTGGATTGTTCGTGTGGAGAGACAAATCTATATATATAAAAGCAAAATACCACTCACGCATCATCACAAAATCTCCAGAACCGTAAAGCCTACAAATTTGAAATTTGGCATGTATGTTCCTCTTGGCTTCCAGGTGCTCACTAAGAAAGGATTTTTCCAAATGACTATTAGTATTTCCAATATTATTATTATTAACACGCTCTGATGCTAAGGAGTTCTACTCCCCCTCCTCACTTGAAAAAAAGAAATCTCTTCCAAAGGCAAAACACAAGCAGAGGAGTTTCAGTTTTAATTTCACAGCAATCAAACAGCTTTAGTACAGAACAGTTGAACTAAGCCATGACCAGGCTCCTTGCTATCTTCTTCTTGCTCATGCAGCAAATACTCTTTCAGTTTCCAAACAGCCTTCAACTCTCTCACACACTGACAGAATGCTAGCCTGATGAATACAGATGGATGTTGGTAACCAGAGGCACAATTCCCCCCCCCCTTATTTTCCTCCCTCAAAACTAAGCCCGGTCACCTAGTTTCATAGCGAAGCACAGATATCGAGCTAGTAGATTTATAAAGGATTGTTCAGGGCTGCCAAATAATGCAAAATAACATGGTTGTTACTAACCTAACAACTGCAGTGATTCACACACTTTGGGAATTCAAGAGCTGAGATGCCATGGAACAAATATTTTACAACCCTGAATGGAGGCAGCTCAATTCTTGCCAAGATTAAAATAAACATAAAGAAAATATAAAGAAAAATAAATGATGATGAGAAGAAAAACAAACAACAAGAATTGAACAATCCACTTGTACCTCCTTTCAGTTACAGTATATTTTTAAAATGTCTCTCTCTTAATTCAATTCTCCTGAAACAGCCATATATTTTGTTATGGACAGGAAAGATTACCAAGGCGCAACCTTTGACGTTAAGAAGGAATGATAGCATTGCATCTGAACAATTATTAATAGTCGCGCCATCAGATATGTCAACATCTCAGGTTCCTTCTGGGTTTCTCAAACTTCAGTGACTTTAAAACAGGTGAACTTCAACTCCCAGAATTCCCCAGTTAACATGCCGAAGTCCACATACTGGTAGCCCTTGACTTACGACCACAATTGAGCCCAAAATTCCTGTTGGTAAGCAAGACAGTTGTTAAGTGAGTTTGACTACATTTAACAACCTTTCTCACCGCCATTGTTGCAGTGAATCCCTGCGATTGTTCAGTGAGTTGCACGGTTGTTAAGTTGAATTGGACTTCCCCCTTGGCTTCGCTCATTAGAAGACCATCGAAGGAAATAACATGACTTTGGGACACTACAATCGCCATAAATACCTGCCGGTTGCCAAGCATTTGAATTTTGATCACACAATCATGGGGATGCTGCAACGGTTATAAGTATGAAAAACGGTCAGAAGTTACAGCCCCGGCAAAAAGTTTCTCTCTCACCGCAGGCTAACAGGTCTGTCCGGCAGGGAGATGAATAGTTGTCTGCCATCTCTATTCATCCCTGCCCCATTTTATCCCCAGAGCTAGGGTGGGGCTTCGTTAGCACTGTTGGCTCTTCTGTCCCAAGGACTGGCCCATAGATTTCCACTGCTCTCCTCTCCTCTGCCTTCTGCTTGTCAGGCACTGGAACCAACTGCTCCTCATCTTCCTCATCAACCATCTCCAGACCTGGCTCTTCCATCCCAAGGACCGGCCCATAGATTTCCACTGCTCTCCTCACCTCTGCCTTCTGCACATCCAAACAGGAGGCACAGGATACAGCTGTTCTTCCTCTTCCTCAGCAGCCACCTCCAGACCTGGGGGCTGTTCACTCTCTACCTGAGGGATGACGGATGACCCAGGCTCCGCCTCTGTCTCTCTCTCTGCAAACTCCATTCCCTTTCCCCCCACGGAGCTCTCAGGTTGCTTGACTCCCACGCCTCCTCCTCCTCCTCTGATTCAGCTGCTGGAAGGGCTGGCAGCCGATAGGCTACAATACTCCAGCTCTGTGTCCACCCCACTGACTCCTTTATCAATGTCACCTCAATCTGCAGGGACTGGCTGTGTTCACTCACAGTTCTTCTCCGACAGGCCACAACAGCGGTCTTCAATCAAACACCATCTTCTCTGAATGAACTAATATCACTTGGCACCCAGGACCATACAAGTTCTCCACGTGTGGTCTCACCAATGCTGAGCCGTGGCTTTCTTTTTAATTTTCATTTAATTAAATTAAATTTTCTCTCTTTACAATGAGACATAAAAGGCATGGTGAAAATTTATACCTACTTTTTTTTTTCCACAGATCGCTTGCTTCATTAAAATATATATTCCATAATTGCCATGCATTTAAATAAATGTGCTATGATATTAAGCACTTAAACCCTGTGCGGTCCCAAAGAATATCATTTCCCCCCCCCCCCAGTAAATGACACTGCCAACATTTATTTTACAATGTTATTTCACCAGGTATTATTTTTTTTCCCACCTACTCAATGTTTTCATCTTAGGCTGTTCGATTTAATTGTTAAAACTTAATTGCAAAAATTACTATCCCCTTTGTTGTAAATGAGAAGATAGTCTATGACACAATTCCCTCAATGGTGCCCCAGTATCTTTAAAAACAGCTCATTTTGGGATTATTTCAGATCTGTTTCAAATTCTATTCAGCCAATTAACTAAGGAAGAGTAATTGTGGACTTGTTTCAAAGTATCTATTTAGGAATCATTAGAACTTTTAAATATATATATCTCCATGCAAATCTGTCTGCCTCTTCTGTAACACTCTCTTATTATCTTCCTGAAACTAGCAAAGAACCAATTTTTTTTGTACTTGACAAATATGTCTATGAAGTTACTGTGCATTTGTGCTTAAAGATTATAGCTATTATTTCTTTCTTCAAAAATAATTGAAACTAAATCCCATTCCATATGGCAATGCACATTTCTAGATATCTTTAAGCCTATATTTGAAGAAGCAAAAGAGGCTTATAGAGAATTGGACAATTTAAGGATTTATCTTTTCTCTTTTTGATGGGAAAGTAAAAGTTTTCCGTTTATATCATCTCAAGACCATGGCTTTTCTGATTTTTGTGCTAGAAGGAATTGTTGGTTTACCAAATTCAATTCACAGCAAATCTTGACATTATAAATGTTTGTGTCTCATATAAGACTTCACTCTTTTTTTCAAGATTTCCCTGTAAAAAGAGGAAATCCAGATTTCTCATGCATCAATCTCATCCCCTCATGCTAAAATTTAACAACTTTATAGATGAGCCATTTAAAACAGAGGTGACTTTAAGACTTTGACTCCCAAAATTCCCTAGCCAACCAGGCTGACAGGGAAATTCTGGAAGTTGAAGTCCACAGGTTTCAAAGTTGCCATATTTAGACACCCTTGATTTAAAACGTGTTCACTGGATCAGTGTTGTTTTTTTAAAAAACACACACAGGTACCCAATGTCATTTTTTTCTACTTTTTTCAGTTTAATAAATTCCACTGAGATTTCTAACTTTATCATTCAAAAGAGCTTGAGTTAATGTTCAAACTTTTGGTGAGCAGTGAGTTGTTTCCCACACACACACCAATGCAAGTTGAATTTTAATATAAACATATCAACTCTAGAGACGATGTTGCCAAGGTACATCTCACCCAGGTTGTATCACAAGAATACAGGAAGACTGTCAGGATTCAGGTAGTTGCCCTAATTAAATCATGAACCTCGACCAAAAACTTCAAAGAATTTATTAGGAGCAAACATGTCAGCATGACTTGTATGAAGCCGATTGTGATGACCCAGTCAGGGGTGGGATTCAAAATTTTTAACAACCGATTCTGTGGGCATGGCTTAGGTGGCGGGCGTGGTTTGGTGGTCATGTGACTAGGTGGACATGGCTTGGTGGTCATGTTATTGGCTGGGTGTGGCCAACTCAATATCACTCACATCGAGGCACGCATCTCCTCGCCTGGCCTCTCATGCCCGTGGGATGCTGCAACAGTCGTAAGTGTGAAAAAGCATCATAAGTCACTTTTTTCAGTGCCATTGTAACTTTGAATGTCACTCCACACAAGCAAAATACCAGCAAAGGAGGGGAAAAAAAAACTCCAGAGACGTTCCTGAGACAGGAATCTAGTCCTGCCAGAATGTAATCAGGGTTAACAGAGAGGCAGTTTCTGTAAGCAACACCAGAATGTTTCCTTCCTGCCTTCCTTACAGGATTAGGCCAGTAATTTCTTTCAAGCAACCGGTTCTCTGAACTGCTTAGAATGTTAACAATCAGTTCTAGCCAATAGGTGTGAACTGGAAGAATCCCATCCCTGCCCAGAGTGTACTACAAATGTAACAAAATCCAAAGCATAAATAAATTTCCTTTAATGCCTCAACTTGGCCCTACTGTTCAATAATACGCAGTTGGAGATAAACATACTCAAAAATAGTCTTCAAAAGAAATCAATACAGTCCGAATTTAATGAGCAGATAAGAGGTGAAATAAAAAACCCAAATAAAATAAAATGATGAAATTTCCACAACGGAACAGGAGAAGCACTTTACCAAATTCAAGGAGATAACAAGGCACAGTCTGTTAGAAGGACACCAACCAAGATAACTTCAGACCAAAATAAAACATGCTCTGTTTCCAGAGTTTGCCAGCATGCAGGTCCAAACTCTTATGCAGTTCTCATACCTGCAGCCCATGAAGAGGATCAAGGCCCTCTCCTCCTGGGTAGACCACATCTCTCCCTCATCCTCTCCTCCCTGCGTGCCCTAAGACAGAGAGGGGATGGGCCTGGGTCCTCCTCTGACTGCTCAGCCAGCCTCTGCCCTTCCTCAGCCTCCTCCACAACTTCCGGAGCCACATTTCCACTCCCTGACGGCTGTTCCTCCTCTCCCTCAGAGTCAGTCTCCACCAGGAGCATGACACTGATTCTGAGACACGTTATTCACTGTAATCTTTGACCCTGGTTTCCTCCCACCCTTCTGGGTGTATCATAAATCAATATTCTCCAATGAAACACATTCATAGCCAAGAGTCATAAATCACATTCTCCAATTAGAGATTTGTGTGGCAGAAATCCCGGTAGCTTAGTTATAATCTTTGCAAGATAAGAATGGAATGCACTTTTGGTTCCAAACTACTGCAGTGCTCTTTCAAACTTCTCCCCCCCACTTCTGTTCATGGCAACTCTCAAACAGGCATAGAAATGTTTTATGAGTTGACAGAGACAATGTGTTCCCAAAATACCTGTTTCCATTAAAGTCTTCTGTACCACAGAATGTTCTTTGTTCCTTCATAAGCAAAAGAGCCGTCAGAATAATTAAATGATGTTCCTACTTCTGAGAGCAGAGAGATGAAATTAAGATGAAGTAGGAATGTGATAGATGGCAAAAAACCGGTGATCTAACCTACTTTTCCCCAACTCAAAATCTCAAACAGATCATCCTTCTTGCAATTCTTTTGTTCACCTTATTAGATGGCCCAGTTGAGAAATAAGAGTGGCCTTCAACTCTTCTTTTCTATCATATTTATTGCAAACATCTGGTTACATCTATCTGTGCCCAGCGAGAAAGACCAGGTTCACATGTAAAGATTCAGTGAAACTGGTTTATTGCTAAAAGCCTATGTACAGGAATCTTCTCAACTAATAGCACCTCCTTCGAGTCAGACAAATGGAATTCAAGGGAAGTTGGACTTAGTTTGCTTGTGACCACGTAGGGATTCTAGGCTAATCCCTCTTTTGACTCCACTTCCAGTTCTGTCCTTCCTTCTCCCAAAACCTGACCCATAAGGTCAGCATATTGTGGGTTCGGATTGCTATGGATGGGGCCCAGAAGAACAGTTTCTCTAACCCAGGGCCGTCTTTTGGAATATCGTTCCCATCCACAGCTTACTAAAGTAGAGGACAAAAAGTGAAGGAAGAAGACATCATGTTATTAACACCTGGAGACCCAGCCACTTAGCTCAGCTAAATATATTTGGTTAAACTCGCAGTTTATGTGATACCGGTCCCTCTCAGCTTCACAGCTTTTGCCAAGCAAAATTTGAATTTCTCTCACTTTCACATGGATGACTTCTATTGTCCTCTCGACCTCCTGTTACCTCAGTGGGGGTTACATGAGGTCTTTTTCCTAGATGCTGGAAGACATCATGAAACAAAGAAGGTTCTTTTTTGACCTTGCAAAACACTGATTAAATGTATGCAATGCGCTGATTAAATACATGCACATTCAGGGCGTCCTCAACTTACCTTTGTTTAATGACAGTTCGAAGTTACAACAGCAGTGGAAAATGGGGTTTATGACCAGGGGTGGGCTTCAAAAATTTTAGCAAAGGGTTCTCTGCACGCTTGCTGGGTGGGCATGGCCATGGTGGCCATGGCCTAGTCAGCTTCCTGCACCACGGGGTGAGGGAGGGTGTTTTTGTCCTCCCCGGGCTCCAGAGGCTCTCTGGAAGCTGGAAACAGGCCCATTTCTGCCCTTTCTGAACTTCCGAGAGGCCCATTTTTCACCCTCCCCAAGCCTCCACACATGCCCTGCACTTCCCTGCATCCAAAACGGGCCATGTGGGGACTCCTGGGAGGGGAGGGGAGGGGTGGGGTGGGTGGGGTCAGCCAAGAGTTGGATTTTGAGGTTCTCTAAACTGCACAGAATCTTAGCTAGGGGCTCTCTTGAACCCCTGCGAACCCCCAACAGTCTGCCCTTGCTTAAAACCATTTTTCAAACTTATGACCATTGCAGCATCCCTATGGGAGATCCCTATGGGGGATGGACCACCTTACACTAAATATTCAACAAGGCTGACCAAAACTTAACAGCTTCACATGGCACTGTTTAAAGAAATCATCATCTCAGTGATCTGCATTATTTAAACCTTAATAGCAAAGCTGGAAAACTTGTTAAGTTTCTGAATTGCATGGCTACGTTTTTAATTATCAGTAACATTAATTATCTCCACTATCTTGTTAATAATAAGATTGCTGACTTTTTTCTACTTATAGTCTTTAACATTTTAATGGTTGTTTTTGACATGGAACATTTTGGTTGTTTTTGACATAGAAAACAGAATCACTTTTTTATGAGATGGGCGAGGTTCAAACTTATTTTCCAAAGCACCAGAAGGCAAGATCAGAAGCAATGGATGGAAACGAATCAAGGAGAGAAGCAACTTGGAATTCAGGAGATACTTCCTAATAGGGAGGACAGTTAACCAATGGAAGAACTTGCCTTCAGAAGTTGTGGGTGCTTCCCATTGTAGAGGGGCCCCTCCCTTGTCTCAGTTGGATCCTGGGGTAACTGCACTCAGCAGACGATCCTTGGAAACTAAGAGAGAGAGAAGCCGGCTGTAAGAAACCGCTCGTCGGAGTGTCGGTTGATCACTGAGTGGGGAAGCCCACACTCCCTTTCGTCTCCAGGGAGACAGGCCGTGTTCAGGTTGAGTTTTGTTGCCTTTGTTCGGCGAATAGAAGAAGGGATATACTGTCTTAAACTACTGAATCCAGCGACTGCTGGAGGACAGTGTAAATCCCTGATTGGGAAATTCTGGAATTGTTGGCTTGTTGACAGCGT
Organism: Laticauda laticaudata; assembly: GCA_004320025.1. NCBI lineage: Eukaryota > Metazoa > Chordata > Lepidosauria > Squamata > Elapidae > Laticauda > Laticauda laticaudata. The sequence continues at coordinate 11,895 of BHFT01008127.1, forward strand.
GGAAGAATGGGAAAAGGGACAAAGCAAGTAATGAGACGTTCCAGAAGGGAATGGGTATTGAGAATAGAAAAGACCCGAGAAGGCTGATTCCGATGACTCCATTGGGTCACTATACAAACATGTCGTTGCCCCCATCTGAGGACTTACAACTCGAGTCTAGAGATAAAAGAAAAATGATCTACCTATGCCAAATAGGTGGCCGAAAGTAATCCATAAGACCCTGGAGTTTCCTTACACTGGGTCAGGGAATACAGCCACGTACTGGAATAATTCAGTTGAAAGAGTATATAGTGAAACACCGGATGAAGAGCAAATACCCTATGTGGAGGTATGGTTAAATCATGCTCACTTTGTAAGTCCATTCTCAACTAGAAACAAGAGTAGGACAGGTTTGTCAGCAAGGTGGAGGAAAGCGAAACTGAGGATGGATGGGAGTCCACACGATGCGCTCGGCAGTTCCGCGGCACCACGCCCTGCCGGCTCAAGTTGCCCAAGGCTCCACCTCCACCTGCATATCCAGGACTCAGAAGGGAACTGGCTCAATTAAACAAGGACCTAGAGAAATTTGCCTCTTGGAGAAGGTGGCAATCCGCTGTCGGCTTTCCAGTCAGAAGAAGTCCCAAATGGCATGAATGCGGCAGGGGAATCAGTCACTCATTTTCATGGCTGTCCCCATAAAATCTGATGATTTACGGGATTCTGAAAAAGCGCCTTCCGAAACTCCATGGAATGCTCATGAAGTGGCGGAACAGTTTGGAATGTTTCTGGGGCGCCAATGAATACAGTACAAGAACTGATGTATATCTTGAACCTTTTCACCCCGAAGAAGAGGAACCTCAATGTAGGAGGGCAGCAATGGCTGCCTGGGTATAGGAAGACATGCAGGGCAACAGGGAGCAGTGGTGCAGACACAAAGTTCCCCATAGCCGATCCAAATTGGAAAATCAATTGATAATGCTCATAGGGAGCTAATGAGAGATATGAACACAATGATCAATTGAAGGAATTAAATTGCGCCATCCCTCAGGGAAAAACTTGACCAAAGCATTTGAAATAACACAAGGAAAGGATGAGTCCCGGGGGATTTCTGTGCTCGGGTCCGTGAAGGGTTAACCAAAGTACTCCGGAAGTGGAGGCCAGAAACCCCTGCCATTACGAGACTCTCCTGAAAGTGCAATTCGTCAACCGAAAGCATGGAGATATCCAGAAAAAGATCCAGAAGCGAGGGATGGACTGATTTGGGCATGACAGATTTGATGAAGAGCAAAGCCACAACAGTTTTACTGTGAAACCGAGACTCAGTTTAAAAAACCAAACAGGAAAGTCTCAGATGATGGTAGCTGCTGTGCAAACGGCAGTCATAGATGAAGTTAGGAAAAACAGGGAGACCGTAGATGTCAGATCCGAGGCCAAGGTGGGGAGATGAAAGATCTCCCAAGCAGGGAGTGGAGATCCCCGGTTAGGCAATGGAGGTCCAGGGGGCATCGGGCGGTCGATTCCAACGGCGTCCAGAAGTAGAACTTGCTTCAGAATGTGGGAAAGAGGACATTTTGCCGCAGGAATGTCCCAAAACCCCGCAGAGGAACGAAGCTTGCCGTATACGATTCGGGAAAATTCCCGGCTCCCCAAGAGGGACCGCCGCGGGAGCCACTGGTAAATGTTAGGTGGGTCCTGACCAATCAGGAACTGGCTGTTCCTGATTCGACACCGCGCAAAGCCAGACATCTGTATGCGATCGGGGTAGAGGGAGCAATGCAGGTAATAGCAGAACTTTGAAGGTGGTTGGGTTGAGTGGGATAATCCCAAGGAGGTCCAAGATTTTGGAAGAGAGTGAGATTGGAATTGAATGATGGTGGTCAACTGAAAACCGAAAATTATATTATTCTGGATTCAGGGTGAACTTGCTAGGAAGAGACTTGTTGGATGTTTTTGGGATAGAATTGTGGGATAGAAGGAAGGAAGTTTCGCATGTGTTGCAACAAGCGGAAGATGAGGAGAAGATATCATCAGATGTGTTGGGCGGAGGTGAAGGGTTAGTAGGAAAAAAAAAGGTGAAATATTTGGCGAATTACATTCAGCGGGGGTTAGGTCCTTGGACCTGAAAAGGGTGAAGGGGATCATGAGCTTGGCTTCCTCAGGAACAAGACAGAGGTGCGGAAAGCGTTGGTGATTATTGGGGTATGTAAGAATCTGGGTAGACCAATTCACAGTGTTGGCCAATTTTTTGCATAGAAAGCTGCTTGGAAAGGGAGAGGCAATAAAATGGGAGAGGGAGAAGTGAATGGTGGGCGAAGATGCTGAGACAAGGCTTTGTCAACCGCTCCGGTTTTTAGCTTGCCAAACCTGAAAAGCTACCGTTTCATTTGTATGTGCGGTGGCTCAGGGAAGAGCAGTTGGAGTCCTTGCCCAAAAGACGGGGGGGGCAGTACCAGCGGTAGCCTTCTATGCAGGGTTTTTGGGAGCCGGTTGTGAAAGGATGGCCAGCTTTGTGTTCAGCTGTGGCAGCAACAGCGATGTTGGTGGTGGAGAGCAAAAAGTTAACCTTTGGGGGAGCTTTGGTGTGGTTCGCTCTCAGGTCAACTCAAGTGTTGAGCCAGCTGGCACAACTTGGATGACGGAAGGGAGGATTATTGAAATATGAACCTTTGAGAACCATCCTGATGTGGTGATAAGGAACAGACAAGAATCTAAATCCAGCAAAATTCTTGGCGGGGAGAAGGCAGGCGTGGGAACGGAAGACCTAGATTTGTCTAATTGCATGTGGATCTCATGATGAAGGTTTGAGAGGGATGGAAGACCGTCGGAGGGAGTCAGGTGGTGTCACCCATTGTTATGAGGGGAATATTGAGAAAGTTCTAGGACATTGGGGACGGATGGCCTTGGTCATAGTAACCTCATATTAGGAGTCTGAGGATGTGACAGTAGCTCAGAGCATCTGCTGGAAATGTTTGATTTGTTTGAAAAGTATAATATTAAGAAAGGGCGCGCAAGAAGAGTGGGAGGGCGACCCTTAGTGGGTTGGCCTTTTCAGAGAGCAATTGTTTCACTGAGTTGCCCAGAAAAGGGGGGTTGGAAATACGCTGCTTGTGATCAAAGATCTTTTGAGGAAATGATAAATTGGACCGAACATCAAACAAACGCTATGTAATGGAAAACTTTTAGTTGGGTATTGTGGTGGGAAATATGCATACAGAGGAGATCCACCTTACTGGAGTGGCACACTGTACATCGGAAATATGTGATACCAGTGATATAGTATTGATATTATTGCTTGTGTATTGTTGTGTTTGTTGTCTTCAGTGTCTCCCTGGTGCATAACAACGTGTGGGAAGATAGGAATCCTTAGGGTTCAAGATTTGAGAAGAATCAGGAAGCAGAACCTCTAATGATGTTCAGGAGAAATACACCTGAAGAAGCAGAGGATCTGCTCTTTGAGTTTGAGAGACAAGAGTGGGAAAGAGAAAAAGGGGGATTTGTGAGCAGAACCGAAGCATGTTGGATTGGCCCATTGATTGATAAGGAGGTGGGTGCCTCAAACTCAGTAGTTCTGCTAAATAAAAGAAAGTGTTCCAGTTGTGCACAAAGAAAAAAACAAGATAAGGCTAGAAAATGGGGACTGTAATAAACGCTGCGGATGTCAACAATGTGGTAACTGCTTTTGTAGAAATAGGGAGTGGTTAGGAACCTTCGAAATATATGTAGCCAATTTGAAAACAGAAAGAATGTGAGCCAAGGCTGCGTAAGAGGGGATAAAAATGCTGCCTGAAATTTTTGCTCTGTGTTCCTTCAATGCCATAAGGGACCCGTCTCTGCAGACAGCGTGAATAAAACCTTGTTTCCTTGGATCAACGAATCTTTTTGGTGGTTTTTTTATTTGCTTCCACCTCACAACTGGAAAGTTTCAAAAAAAAAAATTAGAAAACCACTTTGTTGAAATGGTGTAAGGGCAGTGGTGGCTAATCTTTTGGGGCTCTGGCGCATGCCATGCACCTAGAAGGCAATGCGTGTCCCCCAGCTCCTTATGCAGTATGGAAGTATGTAATCCACACCCCCCTGATGCCCTTTACCCTGCACTGCACTCACAGCCCTTTAAATTTTGGACAGTTTGAGGCCTTTTTCGGCCTCCAAGCTTGAGGACAGGCTTCCTGCAGTTTTGCGGCTGAAAAACTAGCCCCCGTCATCAACTTCGGAATTTTCGGAAAAACAGAAAAGTGACAAACAAGGCTAGTTTTGGCCTGCAAAAGCCTGCAGACAGCTTTCTCAAGCCTTTGGGAGTCTGAAAAAGGCTCAAACCCCCAAAAATCATGTGGAGGTGCGCCGCATATGAGTGAGTTAAATTTTTCCTGCAGCTCGCATGCCGGCACAATAGCTCTGCGTGCCACTTGTGGCACATGTGCATAGGGGGTTTTGCCATCACAGGTGTAGGATCTCCTGCTCAGCAGGGGTTGGTCTAGAAGACGCTCCAAGGTCCCTTCCAACTCTGTTAATATCTCCTTACAGGAAATGGTACATATGCTTATCAATTAAGTTAGATAAAAAATTTACATGTGTTTTTCATTTGTTTATATCTGAATGAATCAGTTCCTATGATTTACTTCCTAATATATAGCTCCTTGATATAATATGGACTTTTAGAATAACAGAGTTGGGAAGGGAACCTTCGTAGTCATCATATCGCAACCCCCACTCAAGCAGGAGAAACCTATACCATTTCCAGACAAATGGCTGTCCAGTCTCTTCTTAAAAAAACTCCAGTGATGGAAGCACCCCAACTCTGGGAAACAACTCGTTCCACAGGTTGATTGTGCTCACTGTCAGAGAAAATGTCTTCCTTATTTCTGAGTTAAATCTCTCCTTGATATTCTTTTATAAGCATTTCTCTTTGCTTCTCTCCAGAATAGTTCCAACCCACGAAGGCTTTAGCAACTTTTATTTCATTGTCTATTTTGTAATTCATATAGTGTTCCAAAGCTATTTAGTCACAAAACTGTCCATTAAGAAATAAATCCACGGTGGCTTTTTTTTTTTTTAGAATTTTTCCTTCTTTAATAAATTGACCTCTATTAGATGTAGTGTTTCTTCATAATATGTAGTACATTTTGCCCTACCTAACACCTAACCCTAAGTGCTAGAGCCACTATAACTACAGCAGCCAAAAAGGCATGTAAGAAGTTGTTAACTTAAATCCTACATAGCTTTGTTCTCTGGTAATATACACTACTAACTAGAGCATACAAAACTTTCTGAGACCAAATACTCGAAAAAGCTCAATCAGTCTGGACCCACATTACGTATCTGATATTAGCACAGTTGAGAAAATTCAGAAATATTTTCACAAGAAGAGTTTCTCACACTCTCTTACTCGTTGCAGAATACCTTATGCGCACCAGACTTGAATTACGCCGTCTTCAGTCTGATCTAAGTATGGTGTATAAAATCCATACATTGCAATGACTTACTTCAAATGAATACTTAGCTTCAACCATAACAACACAAGAGCAGCACAATAGATTACAAACTCAAGGTTAGCCGCACAAACTTGATTGCAGGAAATACAACTTCAGCAACAGAGTGGTCAAGGTCTGGAATACTCTACCTGACTCTGTGGTTTCTTCCCAAACCCCAAAACTTTAACCTTAAACACTGTCTACTATTGACCTCACCCCTTTCCTAAGAGGTCTGTAGGGGCGTGCATAAGCGCACCAACATGCCTACCATACCCTGTCCTATTGTGTCTTGTATTTTTCTATATGTACCCATTTCATGTATTCATACTAATGTATATACTTATACCTATTATCTTGTAAGCGATTGACAAATCAAATTAATTAAATTAAATAAATAAATAAATAAATAAATAAATAAATAAATAAATAAATAAATAAATAAATAAATAAAAACTTGGGAAAAATGTTCTCGGTAATTCCTTTGCTTTTATCACACTGGCTGTTTCTTTCAATGTCAAAGAAGAATAAACGTTATGTAGACACCAATCTGGTTGAAACATTATCCAAGCCAATATTTTTGACTTTGTGAGTCATTTGAACCTCAAGACCTGGGAACTAACACACAAGCTATGCTTTATGGTTAGCAAGATGTATAAATGTGATTTATTTCACAATGGCTTAATGCAAACGAAGAGGCTCAGAATCTGTTCTCTGCTTGCTTACTAGCGTGATCATTGTTCACACGCGTAGACTTTTTAAACTGCTGTTTCCTACTCTTTCTTTAAACTACCCTAAGGAGAAATCAAATGGTAAAAACTTTACTATCCCACTTACTATTCACCCCACTGTGATGAAAAAAAAAAAGGATATTGCAAATTTTGGGAGATTGCGTTCACTCATCCTAACTTCTCAAATTTATCAACACTTAACGCAGCTGACAAAACAGGAATTTTCTCATTTTTTCAATTATGTATATTTCTCTTTTGTAGCTATTGCCTAAACACCAATCTCTGCCCAAGGATGAATTTCTCACTACAAATTTAAGACCTTATTTCAAACAATCGAAAAGCCACCTCTTTCTTTGTTCTAACAACAAATGTGTTGGTGAGATGGAGATAATGTGATGAAGAAATCCATATTTCCTCCCCCCTAGAATATTAGGGGACTGTTTGGTATAGATTAGGCGTGGACTGCTGGGGGATCACAGGGGCTTCAGAGAGCCTTTAGCTAAGACTCTGTGGAGCTCGGAGAGCCCCCAATAACCTTAGAAAGACAAGCAGCAAGGGAAAGCTCTTAATAGGCTTAATTGAACTTCTGGGCATTCAGCCAAGAGCATTTCACACCTCGTAAAAGTGTTGCAAGCTAGATAAACAATCCACTCAGCACTTGCAAAGGAGAGCCATTAGGAAAATCAGATAACCAAGCCCATGATGGTGAACCTATAGTAAGTGTGCTGGAAGTGGCACCCAGAGCCACTTCTGCCAGCACACAAGAGGTTGCCCGGTAGAGCCCCACTACACATGTGCATGGGCCACCTGCCTGCCAGTTGACTTGTTGGGTATCTGGCACGCATGTGTGGGAGATGCATAGGAGTCTCACGTGCACGTGCAGACATACATGGCACAGGGGGATCGTGCGCGCATACGCAGGGGGCATGGGGGGACCCAATGTGCATTGCCTTCTAGGTTCAATTTTCGGCACAGGAGCCGAAAAAGGTTAGCCACCACTGACCTAGTCACTAGCCTCTGAGGGGATTAATACCCAAATAATAAGACTCATGTAACTCACCAGAAACTCTACTAAGACTCCAAGATCCCTCTCACAGTCACTGCTATTAAGCCTGGTTTCACCCAGTCTTAAAAATATTAAATGCATGAAATAATAAACAATTTTTGGTATATTATCTTTTTTTAGGTAATTAGGGCAAAGAAGCAATGTGGAGTTGGCCATACCCAGCCAGTCATTAGGGCAAAGAGCCCCTTGCTAAAAAAATGTGAAGCTCACCCCTGTATAGATGCAATCACAGAGAGAATGGTGTTAATCGCGCCAGTCAGAATAATGAATATTTGAGCACCTGTGTAAAGAGTTGGAGATATGGGCTTTGATTTTTTTTTAAGGATTCATGCCAAACCAAGCACCAAGCAAGCACCCCAAATCTGCTCAAGAGCTTTCCTGTGTGCAGCCCAGCCCCTCACAAAACACCTACACACCTTTGCCTCAATATTTTACCTCAGGATACCAAGCCTATTCAGTTCTTCGGTCGATCAATGGCCTGTCTCTCCCCAAAGCAAAGATCAGATATACAAAACAAAGCCCAAAGAAAGTCTGAAATGGTATAAGGTCTCCTAGCATGGTCAGGGGAGTGGACTAGAACACCTCCATGGTCCCTTTTATTCTATGTTCTATGATATTTAATCCATAAAAGTCTCTACTAAATTAGTCATATTTCACGTTCAATCCCTCAGTAACAAATATACCACTCAAACTCCTTTCTGATGGCTGAAGCATTGTGGTTTGATTTCGGGCAAGGAAGAGGAAAAAGGACCTAAAAAGCCTGGGGGAAGATTCAGGACAGGTAGTCCTCGAATTATGACAGCAATCGAGCCCCAAATTTCTGTCAAGTGAGACATCAGTTAAGTAAGTTTTGCCCTGTTTGATGAGCTTTCTTGCCATGGCGGCTGAGGGAATCACTGCTGTCAGGAAGTTAGTAACCCGGTTGTTAAGTGGATCTGGCTTTCCTCATTGATTTTGCTTGTCAGAGGGTCACAAAAGGGGATCACATGACTCCTGAGACATAGCAACGGTTGTAAGTTTGAACCAGGTGCCAAGCAGCTGAATTTTGATCAGGTGATCGTGGAGAGGCTGCAAAGGCCGTAACTGTGAAAAACTATCCTAAGCCACTTTGCTTCAATGCCACAGTAACTTTGGTCGGTTACTAAATGAGCCATTGTAAGTCAGGGACTACCTATGAGGACAGCCAAGGGCACCCATGGATGGATCAAAGCTAAGAAAGGCTTCCCAAAAGTGCAGTCACCTTGGTGAAGTCAAGACCACCGAGGTCAACCTTGCTCCACTGGCATCATCCAGATGTGCAGCCCACCAAATGCTTGATCATGGGGGAACTTGCAAATTGAACCCAACTGAACCTGGTTTGGAGAAGCTGATCTGAGCACGGAGGGGATGTTGGCCAGATGTTGGGCTGGTGGCCTCCTCCTCCTTGCTCGGTCCCAGATCCCTGATCCTGGCTTCTTAGTGCATGTGATCTAAGCATGGGGTGATGTCTGCCAGATGTTGACTGGTGTTCTCCCCCCTTCCTACAGATGTTGGACTGTTGTCTTCCCTTCCTACAGATGTTGGAATGGTATCACCCTCCTTCCTCCCGATGTTGGTCTGATGACACCCCCTTCCTCCCGATGTTGGGCTGGTGTCCCCCTCCTTCTCGCTCCCTCCCAGATCCCTGATTCTGGCATCTTATTTATTTGATCTAAGAACGGAGGGAATGCCCTCCAGATATTGGGCTGGTGTCCCACTCCTTGTTCCAGATGTTGGACTGGTGAGTTCCCCTCCCTTCCTCCAGACGTTGGACTGGTGTCCCACTCCACCTTGCTCACTCCAGGATCCCTGATCCTGGCATCTTAGTGCATTAGATCTTAGTAGGGAGGGGACGTCTGCCAGATGTTGAACTGGTATCCCTCCCTTCCTTCAGATATTGAACTGATTGCCCTCTCTTCCTCCAGATGTTAGATTGGTGTCCCTCTCCTCCTTGCTCACTCCTGGATTCCCAACCCTGGCTTCTTAGTCCATGTGATCTAAGCACAGAGGGGATGTCTGCCAGATGTTGGACTGGTGATCCTCCCTCCCTCCAGATGTTGGACTGGTGTCCTCTTCCTCCTCCTCGCTCCCTCCCAGATCCCTGATCCTGGCTTCTTAGTGCATGTGATCTCAGCACGGAGGGAATGCCTGCCAGATGATGGACTGGGGTCCCCCTCCTTCTTGCTCCCGGATCCCTGATCCTGGCATCTTAGTGGATTTGAACTAAGCACGGAGGGGACGCCTGCCAGATGTTGGACTGGTGATCCCTTCCTTCTTCCAGATGTCGGGGTGTTGTCTCCCTCCTCCTCGCTCCCTCCCAGATCCCTGATCCCGGCTTNACCGGTGTCCCCCTCCTCCTCCTCCTTTCTGGCTCCCCCCCGACCCTGGCATCTTATCGCACCCCGACTTCACCGAGGTCTCCTTCCTCCTCTTCCTCCCTCCTCTCCCGTACCCCCACCCCCACCCCCCTTTCCCGGGTCTGTACCGGAGCTGAGCTGCATCCAGGCGCAGATCTTGTAGACGGTGGCCGTGTTGCAGAAGAAGAAGAGGACGAAGCAGACGATGCAGGCGATGACGAGGGTCATGGAGAGCCCGATGAAGAAGGAGGCGGCTTTGAAGGCGCCCGACGGGAGGCTGGCGAAGTCCGTGAAGCTGCCCTGGCAGGTGAGCTCCCGGGAGACGCCGCTGCCGGTGCAGAAGTGGAAGAGCCCGAAGTAGCCCGCCTGCGGGGTCTCCACGCCGTCGCCGATCCAGTAGGGCTGGAAGAAGCAGACCACGTTGACGATGGCGAAGCAGATGGTGAAGATGGCCCACAGCACCCCGATGGCCCGCGAGTTCCGCACGTAGTTGGCCTGGTAGAGCTTGGCCGCTTCCTGCGGGGGCAGGAGGGAGCCCGACGAGACCCCCGACGAGGACGCCGGGAGCCCGCTGGAGACGCCCGCCGACGGGGCCCCCGCCGCGCCGGGCATCCTGCACGCCCAGAAGCGGCGGCGGCGGCTCTTCCGACGACCCTCGCTTCGCCCTGGCTTTGGGCAAAGCTTCTTTGGCCCCCACGGGGTTCACGGCGGGGCAGGAGGCGGCCGAGGCTGCATCGCCTGCCCGGGCTCGCGGGAGGCTGCCTGCTCCTCCCGGCTCGATGCCCAGGGAGGGACGGAGGGACGGAGGAGGCAGCAGGAGCCCGCCGCCGAGCCCCGGCGCGGCACAAGCGCTCCAAACGCTCCCCCGAGCGCAGCTCTGGAGCTGGCCAGCCCGGCTGACTCTCCCTCTCTCTCTCTCTCTCTCTCTCT
>BHFT01008129.1:0-43781 GCA_004320025.1 Laticauda laticaudata
TCACAGAAGTGTGATTGACTTGGAGTTACATTGTGTTGTTTAAGTGTTCCCTTTATTTTTTTGAGCAGTGTATTTTTTCATCATTCTATGCGAGATATTCTAAAGAATGAGAGCATGCCTAGCACTTCCAATATTGCTGAACCTGAGCTGTCGGCTGAACATGCCATGGCTGGAGAGAGTTTGCAGGCCAATGAAGAAGAGGGGGAAGAGCTGCCGGCCTTGGTAGATGCTAGAGAATACAAGGCACAGAGGCAAAGTTCTGCCAGATTGATGGGGAAAAGACCCCACCTCTCTTAATGGGTTGCACTGGGAGGGCTATTTAGCATGGCTGGCAGAGGGAGGAGTTGCTGGAAGCAACATGTGTGGGTCGTGGTTAGATAGTTGTTTGTGTTTCTGGAACTCTGCAGCTGATGGATTTAATTCAGTTGCGAAGAGCATTCATGGTTGGAGGGGCCAGTTATCTGTCAGGTAGAATAACTAACCAATGCCTCGAAGGTTAGCCTGGAGTTCGTTCATGGCTGGCTTCGGCTTCGCTGAAGAGAAACCCCGTACAATCCTGGCTTGGACTATTCCTGTGACTTCTCCTTGCAAGCCCTGACACTCAGACCACCGGATTTGTTGACAAGCCTCAGCTGGAGGCTCCTCATCTCTGAGGGGGTTTTGCGCTGTTTGCTTTGGGAACTTATCCAGGCAAAAACCTTCATTTGAAAAGACTGCTTTGGTTTGGCCATCAAGTTTGTTTCGCTTTTGGTTATAAATTTGGTCAGGAGCCAATCACTGTGCTAAGCTTGCAGCTGGGGGTGAGCTGAAAACCTGAAATGGTTTTCCTTTTGAGGGAAATGACACCAACCGTGAGGTGTGAATGGGGGCAGCACACATATTCACAGCATCTGCCACTGAAAACATGGAATCAGTAAGGCTGCATTAAGTTTTGAGAAGGTAGCTACCAAGTATTGAACAATTTTCACACATAATATTAAGAGAGAGCAAGATTCACTAACTGCAAGGACGTCACCCTAAATATTTTAAACAGAAAGGGGTATAAACGTCTCCAGCATTTAAAATGTGCATATGACACACTGTCGACAACCAAGAAAGCCAGCGCCATACGGGAATAATTTGTGATCTGAATTCATTTTTTTGACATTTCAAAACACTTCCGAGCCATGTACATTTTAGAAGCCGAAATATTACCGGTTCTTCTCCCCTCTTGAAAGTTTAGGCACGCTGACCAAATTCGCATCCCTTTAAAAGGAGAGACTCGCCCTACGGGAAAATAAAGGTTGCAAGGAGCGCCCCGCGAAGTCTTGTGAGGGAAGTCATTAGCCAGCGACAAATAAAGCAACACCTTTGAAACTCGTGCCTAGATTTAGCGTCCCTTTTGGTGAGGAATAAGCTGGTTTTTTTCTTTAGCCAAAAAGTTAGCCAAAGTTGTCGTCTCCCAAGTTCGAAACCTCCGAAAAGGCAACCCAATCTGGCCCCTCTCCAGAAATACCGAATTCCCTTCCCGGCGGCATCAACTCCCTTACCCGGACGTTGCCTTTCGTTCGCTGCTTGTTCTTGCCTCCCATGATAGCGGCCGCACCGCCGTCAGAAACTTGGGGGGGGNGGGGGGGGGAGGAAAGGAAAACAGAGGGCGGGGGGTTATAGTTGGTCCCGCAGTCAGGAAAGGGGGGAAAAAAGGCTGTTTCCGGGTTAAACGGAAGTAAAGATAATGGCGGAAGGGACGCCAAGGTCTGGAAGCTCCTCCCCTTTCGTGCTCCTCCCTCAGTCGAAAGGAAGGAGAGAAAAAGTATTGCCCGCGGTTGAGCGGTTGTCGATGACCGACTGACTGAATTGACTGAAAGAAGTCCGACGGACAACCTTTTTGCTTTTATGCTTTGCTAGAGGTTTTTCTCCGCTGTTCTAAATTAATCGCCACTTTTAAGATGGCGGCTTTGTGTCAGCTCTTGTTTTGGGGAACGGCTTGTTCTCGGCGCACGCGCACACACGTAGACTCACAAATTCTTGAGTGATTGCGCTTGTACACCAATCGCTACCAATTACGTTTTACACGGCTGAAAGATGGTGGCCACTGCAGCTGCGAGTTTGTCGTGGCAACGACAGAAATGTATGCTCTTTTTATGAGAAAGCTCAAAAGGCGTCGTTCTTCAGGTGGCTAAATCGTGACTCTACAGATTTAAAAGAAACCTGCAGCCTGAACATTTATTGGTATATGCCTAGGTTTATTTAAGCACCAAGGGTCTTCAAACTTGGCAAGTTTTAAGACTTGTGGACTTCAACTCCCAGAATTCCTGAGCTAACAGGATTGGAGGAGGAATTGAAGTCCACAAATCTTAAAGCTGTCAAATTTGAAGACCCCTGGTTTAGCATACATTTTTTTTTATTCATTTAATATTTTTAACATGACAGAAACAAACAACCCCTCCCCGGAAAAAAAAAACCCACAGTGACAAAAAATACATTGGGCAAAGTTTTTTTGTGTGAAAAATTACTTTGAACAGAAAAAGGTGTATCATTTTAATTGTAAATAGTTGCAATTAGGTAGGTAGCTGGACAGGCAGATAAGATTGTAAAAGGAGGGGGGAGGGAACAAGGAGTGGAGGGGGCGAGATGAGATCTGTTATTAGTCCATTAACCACTTCCAGCATCACAGCCCCAACTCAACTAGCAAAGCCAGGTTTATCAGGCCTTACTGAAGCTCATGAGGCCTTACTGAAGCTCATGAGGGCTTCCGTAAGGGCCTGTGGGCAAAGATGGGGAGAGCAGGAGCCATGGAGACGCTTTTCTCCTGGACTGGGTGTCGGCAACCTGTGGCTCCAGAGTTGCATGTGGCTCTTTGACCCCTCCTTGTGCAGCTCCGTTGACCAGGTCACATGACCTGCTCTCTGCCCCGAGACACTGGCCCAACCTGGCCATGGCCAACACCAACCTTGCTAACAGGAGGGATAGGGTGGGAATGGAATCTGGGAGAAGGGTACAAGGGAAAGGGGGACAGGCCTGCAGCTCAGGAGTGAGCACAAGCTGCAGTGGCAGTTTCCCCGAAGACAACTCTCCTCCTCCTCATGCGACCCCTTGGCCTGCTGTTGCAGGGGTGAGAGGGCACACCCTCAAGCAAAGCGACTGGGCTTGGCCAAAGCACAGGTTGACTGGTTAAGGGACTAGTGTCTTTGGAGAGGGCGCTCCAGCTTTGTCTGAGCCTGATCCCCAGGGTGGTTGTGCAAGGTTCGGCAGAGCCAGCCCTCTTTTCCTGCTGTCCTGAGCTTCTTTACTCCTCCAGTTGAGCGGTGCTGCTGGCGGTGCTAATTGAAAAGCATTAATCAACACCGCTGGCAGCTCTGCTCACTTGGGGAGAGTATCCCTGCTTGTATGCGTGCAGGAGAGAGAGATGAGAGAGAAAAGGGGAGAAAAGAGAAATAAGAAAATGATGGAGAAAATGAGAGGAAAGAGAAACAAATGACACACACAAGAGGGAGAGAGAGAAATGAGAGCTAGAGGGAAAAAATGAGAGCTGGAGGGAGAGAATGTGAGAGGAAAAAGGGAAAAAAATGACAGAAGGGGAAAAGAAAAAAAAAGGGAGAGGAAAAATAAAAAACAGGAAAACAAATGAGGGAGAGAGAAATGAGAAAAAGGGAGAAAGAGAGGAATGAGATGGAAAAGAAACAAAAGAGAGAAGGGGAGAGAGAGAGAAATGAGCAAACCGGACAGAGAATGAGAGAGAGAAAAGGGAAACAAATGAAAGAGAAGGAAAGAGGGAGAGAAAAGAACATGAGGGAGAGAAATGAGAAAAGGAGAGAAAAATGAGAAAATGATGGAGAGAATGAAGAAAAAGAGAAAAAGGAAGACAGAAAAAGGGAGAGAAAAAACAAATGAGAGGGAGAGAGACCTATTTCCCACAGAAAAATACCGGGAGCCACAAAACCTGGGTAGGTGTGGCTTGGGAGCGTCATGTGACTGGGTGGAAGTGATGTTGAATTGGCCACGCCCACTCAGGTTTTGTGGTGGCCATTCTTTTCTGTGGGAAATAGATCCAAATGGTTCTTTGAGTGTTTAAGGTTGCAGACCCTGTCCTGGACACTGCCAGCTGAAATTCTTTGAATGACAGGATCCACAGCATTGCTGGCACAGATGGAATGGGCCTGTCCCATTGGGATGAGACAGTTGTTCAGGTAACCTGGATCCATGCCATGCAGCGTTTTATAGGCACCTTAAATTGGACCCCAAAGCAAACTAACTCCAGTGTAACATGGGCAATTCTTGGGACCTCAAAAGCTGCCCATGCTGCCATACTCTACATCTGTTGGGAGCTTCCAAATGCTCTTCAAGGATAGCCCCACACAGAGCACCTTGCAATGGTCAGATATGAGATAACCAGGGTTTGAGTGACTGAGCACAGGGACTCCTGATCCACGAAAGCCCAGAATATGTTAGAAATTCCTCTTCTTCAATCAATCAAAAGTTAGTATCCCAACTGCCATTCTATTATTCCATATCTTTCCCCCAATATGCAATGTAGATTTGGAAGTAATTTTTCAGTTTAGATTTATGTATATACTAGTGAACCATGGAGTTCTTTGCAAATGTATTATCTGCTGTTCAGTAGAATCCTAATCAACTGCAAGATAATTGAAAGGAGTTGCACCTCTTGGTTCAAGACAGAATTAAGGCCTAAAACATCTGGCCAGTGTTCCAGAGAACAATATGTTCAAGCATCTTGCAATGTGAACAAATTTCATAACAAACTGAACTATTTATCCACATAATACTTTATGTGGATTATTTAATGGAAATTATTATTTCCATTAAATATTTTTAATGGTAAAAGGCTTAACTTTAGCCGAGGTCAGATACTGTACATAGTCATTTCTTTTGTCCCTGAGTAATGTAAGCGCAGAACTTTGCTATTTCTGAAGTAGAAACAGTAATGAGGTATTGATAATATATCCAGAACTTTGCTTAAATTACCAAAGCAAATAATATTTTCTGGCATCCAGTTTCAATTCCATTGATTTATGTTTCAAGTATAAAATAATACAACTTCTAGAATTCTATTCTTTCAATAAAAGAAAAAAAAATCTACATCCTTTAGGTTCTTAATGCTTGACCCCATCTAAACTTATTGTCCTTCAACTCCAAAATAGAGTTGAAATATTTCACCACATCTCTTGTCAATTAAAAAATGATACAACTGTCCCAAATCCATATGATTCCCTCTAGCACCATGTGCATCAAATATTTTTTCTTCAAAAGTCAAAAACTTCTTTTCTTTCTCCATTTCAGCTTCAGTCCCTTCTATGGAAATGTCTTCTCTGTGACGGATTAAAATTCGCTGCCATGATAATCTTCTTATTCTAAAACAATGAGAAAATTATAAATTCTTGAAGCATAGGAAGTATAGGTTAGAGTTACCATGGTAATGATTTTCCATTTAAATCAATAGATGTTCACTGGGATAACAGTTCATAGGAGAAAATATTATTCCCACTATCATCAGCTTTATGTACACAAGGAAACATGTCTTCTATTACACTCCCACACACTGAAAACTGCTCTCCTTCATGAATGCTTTAAAAACCCCAATATCTCTGCTTTTGGAAAAATATTCAAGAATTTTAGAATTAATTTCATGTTGACTGTTACGTTTGTATTCTGTATTATTATAACTGCCTTTAGGCAACTTACAAATTTAATGAATGAATAAATAAAAAAGTAAACATCTATTAATTTGCACAGAAAAAAATACATTTCCAATCCATTCTCTTATCTTGGTAAGGAAATGTACCACCCTGCTAAACAGAATCTTCTCTCCAATGCAAATAAAGATAATTGTTTCCAAGTCAATCAAGCAAAAAATAGAAACCCATATCTTTGTTACTTATAGAACAAGAAACTTGAGGAAAATGTTACCTTGCCCAAAATTCTTCACACATCTTTTGTGGTCCTTCTACACAAATGATGCCTGGTTTTCCAGGCATGCTGAATCCAGAAAGAGAGAGCTCCTTAGACCAATCAATTATATTTTTTCTTTTTTGTTTGTTATAAATATGATGACTGTAAATCCAGAGTCTAGTGAAAATACATTCTGATTTCTGAAAATCTGATTTCTCAACAGTAGACGGTAAGGGTCCTTTGTTGATATACATGGCAGCATGGTCTTTAACCCATTCTCTTGCATTTAATATGCAAACATCACCAGCACAATGTTTCTTCAAGTAAGTAATGAGATCTGCATTCATCTGAACTTGCTGTGATCGGCTTAACAATGGAGATCTAAAAAAGGACATCATTTCGAGTAAAAATAAAATAAAAGATAAAAGTAAACAAATGTTTTGATGTAAAGCAAGACTTGTTCTCAATTATACTTAACTGTTTTATGTTGTAACAAGTTGGATGTAGACTAAAAGTGTTCATAACAAATGCAGCAAAAGATGTTATAGCCAAAGAGTAAAGAATGATCTAATAGCCCGCCGGTGTCCACTAATGAAAAGACATTTTGCCAATTAAATGTGAAATCCATGCAAAACTTAACTATATTCCACAGTACCTCAGACAACAGGAACAAATATATTGAATGCCTAATCAAAAAACATGGTGAAAATATGGCTCAATTCAGAAAGGTCCAAAATAAGTCAATCAAAATCAACTGGGGCCTTTCTCATAACATTTGCTTCTTTGTTAACTTATATGCTGCCCCTCTCACTGATAAGGCAATTCAGGTATTACACACACACACAGAGGTGTTTGTGTGTGTGTGTAATAGATTTATAGCGTACTTTTCAGATCATATGAACTTAAGATCATATATTTTTCTTCTTGACATTTTATTATGTAACTAAGAACACTCTTACTAATATGAGAATGATAATATCCTATTAAAATTATACTGCATTTCATCTTTCATTCTGTATTTATCAAAATGTACCTTATGGTGATTTCTGGAAGAATAGTTGGATATTTTAATGGGAAAGCACAGCACAAAGTAAGTGGTACCTAGAAAAAAGTTTTTTTTAAGTAAAAATAAATTCTTCAAATTTTACTAGCAATCAATTTGTGATATTTTCTTTTGATATAAGAATACATTACCTTATCTTCATCAGGAGTTTCTACATCTAAATATAAGCTGAATTGTATTTTCGAAGATGGCACTTCTAAAGTATATTTTCCAACATAATCTTTCAGTTCTGCTAAAGCCAACTGATCAGTCAGCTTAAAGTCATCTTCATTAGGAAACATACTAGAAAGTAAGTCTAATTCAGAAAGTTGTAGTTCAGCTTCTTCCAAATTGCCCATTTTTGGTATTTTAATGTAATTCCTATAAAAAATGGAAAAAATGTTATTGGGCACACTTTTAAATTATTAAAAACAACTAAGGAGTTAAACATTTTCAGTTCCTAAATGGTATACTAATTAATTATATAGCTTCAAGATATGACACAACCTATTGCAAACAAATATTTGCAGTATTCTTAATAATGAACATTTAGCTTTCCTATTTCTGCAATGTTAGAATGTAATTCACTGTTTAAAACAAGTTCTGGATATGCATACCTTGTAAGTGGTAGAGAGCAACAGTATGGCTTTCAAGATAGCCTCTAGATTAAAGAGTTCCCATCTTGCAAAGAATTGTGACCCTGTTTGTTTGGGCTTTTCCTACATGAATCAACAGAAACATTCCATAAGTCCTGATATTGTTGTGGAAAATTGATGAATACATGCCAAGAAGCAAAGATAATAGGACGCATGAAAGGTCTAGAATTTATGCCCAAAACAATAGCTGCTAACATTATATGGTGAATGAACATTGCAAGTAGTTTACAAATTATAATTTATTCATGTTTACTTTTATCCCACCTTTATTATTTTTAGAAATAATTCAAGGCAGTGAATATAACTTATTCTCCTTTCTCCTATTTTTCCAACAATAATAACTGGGTGGTAGGTTGCGCTGAGTATGTGTGACTGGCCCAAAGTCACCCACTGGAACTCAGTGTCATTAATTGCCAGGTGCCTTAGTTACTGGACCAAACAAGTAACTGCACATTCAATCTAGGAATGATAATAGAATGACTGGGACAAAATTATGTAGCATTCTACTATAATGGTAGACAGAGATATAGTGAATAGTGTTGAACCACTGAACTGTTACTTCATTGCTGTTTTCTTTTTATCTTTTGTCCTAATTTCTTTAGCTTGCTGTTTTAACAACTTAATGTTGTAATGTTTAATAAAATTAAATTTCTTTCCCCCAAAAGAAATAGAACTATTGTTATGTGTATAGACAGAAACAAACCCATTTGTTTTTAGCAATATTAAATTCCAGATCAGGATGTACAATCTCATTCTGGGCTTCACTTACTGCTCAGAACATGTTTAAGTATGCTTTGAAAGTTAACCTCTTTCCATATTACATCAACAGTAGAGGCAGGAAAAAAGTGAAAAATTGATAAATATGAGCACCTGTTCTCCTGAAGGTTGGACTTTAGAACTGGTCATAGATAAAATGTGAAATCACAATGTCTGCAAAAAAACTTGGTCAAAATATATTTTCTCTTCCCATGCCAACAGAGAAGCACAGCAGAACTGTGATTCATTAGTATGTAGATCGATGAAGCAAACAGCAGTAGCAAAAACAAGATATTCTTTTTCTGAACACTATTAACTCTGGCGAAGATATTTTTTTACAATCATTTTATATAACAAATATATAACACAATAAACGATGAAAAATTCGATAGAGCTTATTTCCTAAAGGCAGTAAGAATGACGATGAAGCTCCGTAATACAGTAATTGTTAATATCGAAAGCTGGGATGAGAATCAGCCCAATTTGGATGGCAAGCCAAATTCCTATTAAAAAACTCGCCAACTTCTTACCGACACAGCCCAAATGTAACCATCCAAGTGCTTGCAAACTATTGTGTCTGCTTAGCTGCATGGGAACACACTGCTTTTCTAAAATCACAGAAATCCCAGTTTTAATGAAACGTCGCTGTTCTGGCTCGAGACGGCCTTTTTTATATGAAAGACAGAGACGGGGGAGCCTATTTTGCTTCCACTGGAAAACGAAAAACGCCACACGCGACCGCGTTTTTAAAACCTTGCTCGCTGTGGCGTTGTTCCCATTTTTTGCTCCGCCGCGTCCCCAGCTTGTCGAGCGACGGCGCCCCGCTGACGACCGACTTCCGCCCATTTCCGTCGAGACTTCTTTACCCAACAGCCAATGGACCGGAAGTGTCTGCTGAGGTAAAGGAACCTCCGCGGAGCCAGCGCTCTATTGTCACGAATTGAACAGGATTGCCCGAGAGTCGTAAACCTCCGCCGGCGTCGCAGGCGTGTGTCGTAAAACGTTTAAATTCGGGAGGTTTGTGGTCGAGGCGCAGTGACAGCAAGTCTTTCCGCTTTCTCGCTGCATGGAGCTTTTTTTTCTTCTCTCAGTGAGAGAACTTCTGTCTCGAATTCGCAGAAGGTAAGAAATGCTTCGCTGTTGGTTTCGGCTGTTGCCGAACAGACGGGCTGCGAAAAAGTTGAAGTGAGGAAGCAAAAAGTTGAAGTGGGACGATGCGGCGTTGCTCGGGAAGAAATGGCTGAAGCCGGTCGCCCGCAGCGTTTCTGTGCCACTCCTGTTTTCCCGCCACAATTTGCGCTGGCATTTGGCATTTCCAGCTGTTTTTCTCTCTCCTCCCTTTGACTGAGGCGTTCGTCCTCTCGGCAGGCGGTGGGTGAGAAAAAGAAAAGTTGCCAATCCACTCCCACGTCCGCCGGGAAATTGGGCGGCCTTTTGTAGAGGAGTTATACAAAATGTGTAGCAGTTCATTCAATTTCCTCGTCAATCCAAGAACTCAAACTTGGGTTGGACGTGCCCCTTTTAGTGTTAGCAACTGACTCTTGATCTTTTTGATTATTGCTCAAATGCTAGATTTTCCTGGCATGGAGTAATTAATTGAATATGCCAGGTTGCTCTTAAAAACGCAGAAAATTAGCCCATTTAAAGAGCTATTATTGCCCCTCTTTTAAAAGAATGGGTTTGGGGTGTTCTTTTCTTTACCTTTCCATTTTGCAAGTATGAGGAAAATGAAGTATGGAGATACTTCATGAGATATCCAAATTGCTGTGTTTAATGTTAGGTTTTCACTTTAAAGTGTTTTAAGTCAAAAGCTTTTGACTCATCTGGATATTCGTCAAATATGAGAAACAAAACTGAATTTCAGTCGTAAAAAAGCTGCCATTTTATTTTCTACGCTATTACACATGATTGTTACTATGAATTGTCACAATTTGCTTTGAATAGATATATGTAAAATGTTTAGTTCCCTTGATAAACACAATAGAAAGGAAGCAGCAATGTAAATTTCATCCTTTCTTGTATATAATAAATTAGTTGCTATTTACAGGTTTTAAAATTTTATTGGAAATCTGTTTTCTTTTATAGTTTGGTGTGAAATTAAAGCCTGAATTGCTACAATGGGAAAAAAGCGAACAAAAGGGAAAAATATTCCTGCAGATGTCTCACCAGATGTACTGGGTATGTATAACATGTACACTGCTCAAAAAAATAAAGGGAACACTTAAACAACACAATGTAACTCCAAGTCAATCACACATAAGTGAAATTAAACTGTCCACTTAGGTAGCAATACTGATTTCTCAATCAATTTCACATGCTGTTGTGCAAATGGAATAGACAACAGGTAGAAAGCAGAGGCAGTTAGCAAGACATCCCCAACATCCCCAATAAAGGAGTGGTTCTGCAGGGGTGACCACAGACCACTTCTCATTCCTATGCTTTCTGGCTGATGGTTTGGTCACTTTTGAATGCTGTCGGTGCTTTCACTCTAATGATAGCATGAGACGGAGTCTACAACCCACACAAGTTGCTCAGGTAGTGCAGCTCATCCACGATGGCACATCAATTGCTAGTTGTGGCAAGAAGGTTTGCTGTGTCTGTCAGGTAGTGTCCAGAGCATGGAGGCGCTACCAGGAGACAGACCAGTACATCAGGAGAGTGTGGAGGAGGCCGTAGGAGTGGCAACACAACCCAGCATCAGGACCGCTACCTCTACCTTGTGCAAGGAGGGACAGGAGGAGCACTGCCAGGCCCTGCAAAATGACCTCCAGCTGGCCACAAATGTGCACGTGGCTGCCCAAACAGTCAGAAACAGACCCCATGAGGGTGGTATGAGGGCCCGATGTCCACAGGTGGGGGTGTGCTTACAGCCCAACACCTGGGCAGGACATTTGGCATTTGCCAGAGAACACAAGATTGGCAAATTCGCCATTGGCGCCCTGTGCTCTTCACAGATGGAAGCAGGTTCACACTGAGCACATGTTGACAGACGTGACAGGGTCTGCAGACTCCGTGAGAGAACATTCTGCTGCCTGCAACATCCTCCAGCATGACGGTTTGGCAATGGGTCAGTAATGGTGTGGGCGTCATTTCTTCAGGGGGGTGCACAAACCCTCCATGTGCTCGCCAGAGGTAGCCTGACTGCCATTAGGTACCGAGATGAGATCCTCAGACCTCTTGTGAGACCATATGCTGGTGCGGTTGGCCCTGGGTTCCTCCTAATGCAAGACAATGCTGGACCTCATGTCTGGAGTGTGTCAGCAGTTCCTGCAAGAACAAAGACATTGATGGCAGTGGACTGGCCGTCCATTCCCAGACATGAATCCAATTGAATAGATCTGGGACATCATGTCTCACTCCATCATCCAACACCATGTTGCACCACAGACTGTCCAGAGTTGGGGGATGCTTTAGTCCAGGTGTGGGAGGAAATCCCTCAGGAGACCATCCTCCACCTTATCAGGAGCATCCCCAGGTGTATAGAGAGGTCATACAGGCACGTGGAGGCCACACACACTACTGAGCCTCATTTTGACTTGTTTTAAGGACATTACATCAAAGTTGGATCAGCCTGTAGTGTTTTTTAATTTTGAGTGTAACTCCAAATCCAGACCTCCGTGGGTTGCTAAATTTGATTTCCATTGATCATTTTTGTGTGATTTTGTTGTCAGCACATTCAACTATGTCATGAACAAAGTATTTAATGATAATATTTCGTTCATTCAGATCTAAGATGTCTTATTTTTGTGTTCCCTTTATTTTTTTGAGCAGTGTACAAATAATTTGTTTACATTGCACTGCTATGAAGAACAGTAAGATTTTACTCCTTAGCAAAATGCTTAATGTGGGCTTGAAGATGTTTATCCAGTTAAGGTTCAATCTCCATAGAGTGAAACAATATTTATGGGTAAATATGTTTGTCTTAGTCCATATTTAAGACATAAACCCATATGTTTTGTAATATAGTTTTCAGGTAATTAGCATCTAATTAAAATCCAGGAGCTATTTTTCAGATAAGTGTTGTAGCTAAGAGCCATTAACAATCACAACACAAAATGAATAAATCAGATTTCTGAAGGGGATTTGTTACTTTTTCTTCTCTGTATGTATCTGAATTGGGTTGCCTGTTTCTTAGAAGTTTGGTACTGACAGCCAACTGATCTTTGGCCATATCCTATGTACGGTAAATAATATATATTTAAAGCCCTTTAATGATTATTATTATTCTGGGTAAAATTTCTCACAGGACCAACATGCAAGCACCTTCGCAAAGGATTGGAACAAGGTCTTCTAAAAAAAGTGTTGCAGGCTGTGGACTTGAATTCCTGCCAGGATTGCCAGATAGATGACAATAAGACAGATGAAAAATCTGATAAGAGTGCAGAAGACAAGCCATCAACATGGTTATGTTTAAAATGTGGCCACAGGGTATGTCCCAGTTATTATTACTAACAATGGAAAACATATTGCAGATGTTTTAAATTAGGATTTCATTTTATTCCTGCTGAGGAAAATAATAGAACCATTTTTTTTGTGTCACACAGTACCACCTGAGCATCACAACACATCCTCTACTTGGTAGAAAATTTAAGCATAACTTCTTTCTGTAAATTTGAATGTACAATTATTTCCAGATTCAAAATAAGAAAACAGTAAATGAACAAATGCATTTCAGCCAATATTTTATGACAACTCTTACGGTAGATACAATGATTTGTGAATGTTTCCCATAGCTATCCAAATCTTTTGCTTCTAGTTCAGAAATATTAGGCTTCCTTTTGAAATTGCATATATGAGTATTCCCCCAAATAGCCAATCATTTTAAAGTCTACACTGTGATGGCCATTCTAGAACCCCCTTCCCTTTTTAAAATATATTTCTTGTAAATACTTCATCGTTGTTTTGGAATTATTCAATAAAATTACCATCTTACTAAAGTATCTAACTTGTACTGAACTTTTCAGCAAATAATCTTAGCTTCTGTTTGCAACATTTACATTTTGAAAAATTCTGACAGAGATTGTTCATGGCCTTCCAGATCTTTTTGCTTCAAATTCAGTAATTCCATATAGCTTCCATTTGTCACTGTTGAAATTGCTAGCTTGAAAAGCTTGTTGTAAGCGTGCATCCTTTCTCTACTTTGCAAGAGTGAATTGCCATTCATTTATGAAATTTACTGGCACCTTATCTTACCATAGGACAACTTTGGGCAACTTACAATCATACACACACACACACACACACACACACACACACACACACAAAATATAAACAAGCCNTGGGCAACTTACAATCATACACACACACACACACACACACACACACAAAATATAAACAAGCCAAACATTATGATCCAATTAAAGATGGGGAGGAGGCAAGATGTTGTGAAGGTGGGACCTGTTGTTCGTCAATCGACTACCTCCACTGGGATGGTCCCCCTTTGGAACCACAAGCTAACTGGCAGACCCAGGTCTTTAGCTTTTGATAGAAAATCAGAAGGGTTGGGGCCAAGCTCACTGGGGAGCAAGATGTTCCAGAGGCATTTTCAAATGCTCAAGCAACTGCTTGGAAAATGTTGATAGAATCACAGTCAAAAGTTATTGTTGTGGAATTGTCCTCATTCAGTTAATAAATAGAAGGTCTAACAAATCAAATCTGTTTTTAGGGACATATAAACAACTGATCACTGAATAAACTGGCAGGGTGCCCAAACTTGTCATACAGGCTTTTAATTAATTTTGAATGTATCAAAGACTGCTTGTGAATAATAACTATGCAGCTAAATTGCAGGAGGAATTTTTAACTGTAAACTAAAACATTTTTATTTCACCTTAACAAAATACCTTACATTGTATGTGAATGTTAAAGTTCCATACTTGTGATATTACATTACAGGGTTGTGGCAGAAATTGTCAAGAGCAACATGCCTTAAAACACTATGAAATGCCAAGATCAGAACCTCACTGTTTGGTTCTTAATGTGGAAAACTGGTGTGTCTGGTAAGTTTTATCAATATAAAAAATGAAATTTTATTTTTATTATTTGTTTGTGTCCCACTTTTACTATTTTTGCAAATAACTCAAGGCAGCAACATGTCCTATTCCTATTCTTGTTTTCAACTCCTGTTTTCACAACAATAACCCTGTGAGCTGAGAGAGAGACTAGCCTAAAATCACTCAGTTAAGTTTCGTGATTAAGGCAGGACTTGAATTCACAGTTTTTTGCTTTCTAGCCTGATGCCTTAACCACTAGACTGATGGTAAATGTTTAGCCCAAATTGATATTTTTCTAAGAACTGTTAATATATTTGCATTTCAAAAATGTGTGAATTATGTTCTATTGCATACTGTTCTAGTTTGATGTAAACCAAATTATTAATTGTGCATTTCTGGATTTCTTAATCAAACTAGGTGCTACTTATGTGATGATGAAATACAATATAATTCATCTACTCGACTGGGCCAGCTTGTGGATTTTATTAGAAAACAAACCTGTGTGAACATTCCAAATACAGGTCAGCTCCTTTTAAAGTGTACTAGTTGCATTATTCTCAAGAGAAACTATGTTATCATCAAAAGTCAACACAAACTTGATACCTTCACTTACATTAAATGATATTTGAAGTACTAAACATTTTAATGTATTATAACTAACTGATTTTAAAAATGTAACTATTTTTAACTGTTAGAGCAAATCAGGAATACTGTAGTCAAGTGACTGGAGGGAAAGAAATTAGTGAACATTTGAATTAATACTTGCATTTAAATTTGTAGCAACTACTTTTAGGTTGAAATTGAATTGTAAGTACTAAAATTCTTTGTATATTCTACATTTGAAAGCCCATTTCTTGCTTTCATAAATTATATTTATTGATTCAAAGACAAATTTGATTTTGTTTTTTGTGCCTTTGAAATACTGTTGACTCCAAGCAATTGCCTAGACTAGTCTGCAGTTTTCTTGGCAAGATTTTGGAAGTGGTTTGGCATTGTTTCCTTTTTTGGGGCTGAGCAGGAGTGATTAGCTCCAGGTCACCCAAATAGCTTCTTACTAAAAGCATCATTAGAACTCACAGTCTTTCAGTTTCTAGCCTTGTACCGATATCACTACACCAAATTGTAATATTGGCTTATGTATATTATTTTCCCTCTCGTGGTCTAGTTTTAATCTATGTTTATGTTTTGTAGAATGTTTCAATTGTTGGTTTTATTCTTCACCATCCATAGTCACTTTGTGTGAGATATGCAGTTATATAGATTTGACAAATGGTTACTATAAATACTACAATTCTCTTCTTTCACATTTCATTCTCTGACCCAGATTCTTAAAATAATGGGACAGGCTATAAGTGTTTGATGTGTTTTCTTTTTAAATAGCATCATTGAGATGTCAGATTGTTTTTACTAGCATCCAAGAAATGTGCATCTTTACTGTTGCTGATTCATAATGCTATAGGGCAAAATCTGTAGTATGAAAGTATACAGTATTACGGTAATATACTAAAGATTTTAAAATGACTATAATGTCTTAGGATGCTACTGCTAATTAAAACTTAATGGACTTATTTAAATATCCTGTTTTTCTGTGTTAGCTATATGGCTGAAAGTTAAATATATCAGCTTTGATTAGCTATCTATGAATCCAATAATCTAGCCTATTTTACAAATAAATCAATTGAGGGTTATCTTGGTGAAATCACATGTTTTATAGTACTTGTTTTTGCTTTAAATAACATTTACAATTGCTCTACTTTATCCCTGAGATGCTGAACAATTTTCATTGCTTTTTATTGTATTTTTAAAAAAATATTTTTTAGCTTCTAAAAATGAAGAAAAACCTTTGGAAAACAAAAAACTTAAAGACCACAAAAATGAGGAAGAGAAGGAGAAGAAGGAAATCTTGTTCAAAGACAATAAAAGGCAATTAAATGGCAATTCAGAAATGACGGTGAAAGGTCTTAGCAACCTAGGAAATACATGTTTTTTTAATGCGGTTTTGCAGGTGTGATATAAATTAATCAACTTCTCAGAACTTTGTTGTGTCATGTCTTATGATTGTATTGGAAAAATACAATCATAAGATATTGCTACTTACTAGCTTTGTTTTTTTGCTAATTTTGATGTGGAAATCCTTATCATTTTGGATTCTTTTCTATTTTAATTTTGGAAACCTTTTTAATATTAGCACTTAGGAGAGCTTTATTTGTGTGTGTTGGAGTGATGGGTGTCCATAAATTTATAGAGGTTTGAGAAACAACGTGTAATGGGTCATCTTTCATTTAATTCTACTCTAAATGTGTATCCATTTTATATATAAAACCTGCTAATTTGTATGTCTCATTAACTCTTGTCACAAAATGTTATTTCAATCTTTGTTTAAATGTTATTACAGGTACATTAAATTATATTAAAATCTGGTCATAAATTGTTATGAATGTAAGTTAAGGCACCCCTACATCCAGAATTAATTTTTCACCTTTTTTGCTGGGGTCATTAAGTAAATACCATGGACATTAAGTCACCTCTTTCAATGGGTGTGGGGTTTTTTGCAGGAAGCCAGCTAAAAACATGGAAAATTGCAGTCATGTGTCCCCAAAACACTGCAACAGGTCATAAAGCTGACCCAATTAACATGCAGTCATGCTTAGGATATTTATGATATTTACCATAAAGTATCCATTCTGTAACTGCTGTAATTTTCAATCGTCATAAAGCAATCTTTGAAAGTCATAAGTCAAGGTTTATCAGGAGAATCATTTCTAAAAGCAATGTGAAAAAACTATGGTGAGCAAGACATTTTTACAGCCAATTCTATTAAATTTATATTATGTCATGTCATAGCCTTTTGAACTTAAATAAAGATATATAATTTTTGAGTTTTTAAATTTACAAACAATTCACTTTTTTCCTCACAGAATCTATCACAAACATCGGTTCTGAGAGAGTTGCTGAAAGAAGTAAAAATGCCTGATTCAACAATTATACTTAAGCCACCAGAATTCTCAATAACGGTATGTAAGTTGGTGTTTGAAATGTATTAAAATTATTGATAGATTTAAAGTCACTAAGCAAATGTTGCTATTATTTCATATATAGTTTTTAAAGACAGAAAATAATCAGGGCATTGATTCTTATTCAAGTACAGTACTAAATTGCATTGTTTATGTGAACAAAGACTCATATCTCTCACTCATTCCTTGAAATGGCTGAAGAAAGACTAAAAATGTTGAACAACAGGATCTTTTTATTATGCCTAAGTCCAGAGAAAGGCTCCTGAATTTGGTTTTTGAAGTTTGAAGCTGGTTTTCCTTTTTGGGCAGAGTTAACTATAATTTATCTTTTTGCGTATCAATAACATTCAGTTCTTAGTGGTGGGAAGAGAAATGGTTCAAGGCTATATAACACATGTGACTTCATATGCTTTATTTTTTTCTGACACAAAGTTGTAATGTCAAGCCAGTACAGTACTTTAAATTGTACCAGAAAGTAACATTAAACTGAGTTAACTTAAACATTAAAATACTTGATAATCATGAAGAAAATCCAGTGGAAATGAGGAGAGAGCTTGGAATTTTTCTTAATCCTTTTTGTTGTCCAGCCCATTATTTCCACAAAAACGTACGTCTCTTTTGCTTTGGAGAGTCAGATTGGCTTTTTCAGAAGAAACAATAACAATGTATTAATTTATACCTACACAATTCCCAATAACTTTGGGAGCTCATCACAATCAAATGGTTAGGGTTAGGTTTGGGAGGCTCATAATAATCAAAGGAATTATGACAAAATTAGTAAAAGATGGTAAGCGGACACATCAGATGGAATGAAGCAAGCGTTCTCATTCTCTCTCACCAAAGTCCTAGGTTAAAAGGACTTAAAAGGACTCTTCTGAACTGTAGGGGCGGAGGGCATCCAGTTCTCAGAGAACTCATTCCAGAGGGCAGGAGCTGCTACAGAGAAGGTGCAATTCCAGGAGATCAATAAATGACATTGTTTAATCGAAGGAATCTCAAGTACGTCAGTGCTGCAATATTGAAATGGCCAAGCAGACACTATGGGAGATAGAAATATCTCAAGTAATCAGGCTCCATACCATTTCTAGTATTTATGGATAACAGCATTTTCAATTGCACCCAGAAGCAAACTGACAAAGGAGAGATGTTACATGGGCATACCAAAGCATGTCCATTACTGCTCAAACTACTGAATTCTGAAACAGAAGTTTGTGGGTAGTGGTCAAGGACAATCCCATGTTGAGCATACTGAAGTAGTCAAGCTGAGAGATGTCCAGGACATGAATCATGCTTGAAGGCTCTCTGATTTTAGAAACAATACAACTGATATACTTAACGTTGTGCAAAGTCCTTCCTGTCCACAGTTGCCACCTACTCTGCAAGTCCAGGAAAAAAAAACCCAGATTGCATACCAATTTTGAAGACAGACGTGCTGCCCTCCAAGAGCAAAGGTGGAATATTCCCAGATGTGGGTGGCCCAAATACCGAGTCTTGTTAGGACTCAATTGGAGACAGTGATTCCCTGTCCAAATCCACATATTGTTGTCCAATCGACAAACTTGATAGCCTTAGATGGCTAGATCAGGCTCAGTATCATCAGCATATGGATGACCAAACCCTAAATATAAATACATAAAACCCAAAGAAAAGCAGCATAAATGAATGCATAAAACATGCATGAATTTATAATAGTCTCTTAATGTGGTCTTTAGGAACCTTTGGTGGTAATGCTTGATCCTCCAAGACCTCTAACGCTAGCAATGTGCCAGTTTCTGGCAGACATGCAAGAGACAAAAAAAGGATCTGTGACCCCTAGAGAACTTTTCTCTCAGATTTGTAAAAAGTGAGTATTTTATTTATAAAATTGGAAAACAACTATTTAAGCAGATATATTTTGTGTAATTTTGGATCTATTTAATTTTAAATTGATCAGAATATGTAACTAATATTTACATTTTTAATTATATATTTATACATTTATCATTTGTTAGAGCAGATCCAAACTAGAGAGAAATATTTGGATAAGATCAAAAGTGGTAGCAGATTGTTGTTGTTTTATTTTATTTTTTTACAAAAAATATTTGAGTCTAATTCGACATCAGCTTTTAACCCAATCATAAGAATGGACTGGGACCTTAAATTTTGGACCAGTATTATATATTAAGCTAACATGTCCATTTAAGAGAGATATCTGCATGTTGAATTTATTATAGTTTACATTATATTCAATGTCTTAGTAATATTATTTTGTTAATATGCTGATTTATTTAAATTGTTATAAATAACTGATCAGCTAAATATTAAAGTGAAGTTATCAATTTATATATATATATATATATATGTGCTGTTTAGCCTCCCTCGGGTATTATCCCACGTCATTGTAGTGTTGTTAAAGTTGTAGCAACGTTTCAGCAGAATCTCATCTGCCATCATCAGGCTTCTGTATGGATGTGTGTCTCACAGNCAGATGAGATTCTGCCGAAACGTTGCTACAACTTTAAAAGCACAACTACAATGACGTGGGAAAATACCCGAACAAAGCTGAACAGCATACATGTAAGTACCCGTGAAAACTTAAGAATATATATATACATATACATATATATATACATATACATACATATATACATACATATATACATATATATAAACAAGTGATTCTATGTTAATTAAATCTACATGTTTTTTCCTGTAGCCAATAACAACTTCTCAAATACCAGGATAAACTGGAAGCTACATAAATGAATATTCAATTAAAACAAACAGTTTTCAATGTCTCCTTCTCTTTTCATTAAGAATCAGAGTGCAGCATCTATTTAAACAAATTTTATTAACATAGTCAAGCAGTGATTAACATTCACATCTATTATCACATCATACAAATGTAAATACAAAATTACTACATTACAATATATATTCTCTGCATGATCCAAAATATTTGATGGCCCCAAAATTGTTTAGAATTCAGCAGCTTATCAAAAATTGAAACCATATTGTGTTTAAAATGAAGCTTTGTTGGCAGAAGCAGACAAGAAAAATCAGCTTAATAAAGTTTGAGAAGTTGCTGAAGGATATGTTTGAAGGGAATATTCTAACATTTGGAAAACACATCCAATTTAATGCTTTCAAGCAAACTCGTACAACCTAAGTTGTCAGCAGAAAGGTCTGACTACTTTTATTATTTTAACTATTGTTAGTAATCTAATTCAAATAAACAACCGTATGGCAAAGTTGATTAGGAGAAAAAGTATAGTATCTTTAGAGGAAAGTGACAAAAATGTGCCATCCAAAATGTTTTAATTGTACATACAAAAGTACTGATTCTAAAATGATCTGTCACACAAGAATCAAGTTATTAGGTGGGGAAAGTTAGGGAAATACCATATCATCAACGCTACAATTAATTTGAAGTTTAACTATCTTGTTTAAAAGTGCATCTATCCAGCAAAATAAGATCAAACAATTACTTTAATATAACCATTAAAATTTCTCTGTTACGTTTTCACTCAGTCTTTTAGTGATGAAACTGCACTGAATATGCCCATATTAAAATTTCAGTCAGGACAGCCTAAACACTGATTTGACAAGCAAGTATAAAGAGTATAGCTTTAAATTGCAGACATTTTAAATTAAGAACATCAGAAATTTCTGTGCAGTATTAAACTGTATTAAAATGTCAAGTTGTTAATCTAATCACCTCAAAATCAAAATATCCTGAAGAGCCAAATACTAACCACAGTACATCATTCACATACAAACAGCAATGTTAATTTAAGAAATTACTGCTTGGCATATATATAGTAGTTTATATCAGAAAAAAATGATAATTTTCACTTTTATCCTCTAGGTATTCATTATGCCAAAAAAGCCTACGCTACTTCAATATGAACATATTCCAGGTCATAATCTCTTTTTTTTTTGACATCAGGAACATAACTTTGCACTGCACAATATAAAGTCTATTTTAGGGTGATTATTGGGTATTATTCATACAGATGCATTCATCTCTTAAAAAGAATGTTATACATCCTTGTTAATTCATTCAATATGAATAAAATAAGTAATTGCTGTCCCATAGTAACTCAATTTAGATATGAAAGTTTAAGACATTAGGCAGTTCTTTATGAACAACAAATTGGTACTCTTATGAATTAAGCCTCTTATCTAAACAAAAGGGTACAAGATTATTTTACCTGAGATAAAACTAGTATGAATATTTCTTATCTAAATAACAGAAATTTCAGCTTTGGAAATCCTCTTACAATAGTATAAATCTAAATTACACAGTATTTATGTAGCTTAAATACTTCAATGCCAATGCTCAAGAAAAAGAATTATCACAGTGTCAATATTGTTTATTACAAAAGTAACATTACTTAAAAAAATCTATGAATTTTATGAAAGTTACCGTGACTTCATCTTCAGCACGGCAATAAACCAAGACTACACTCCTAAGCATACTTACTTGGAAATGAGTCCTCTGAAATGTATAGTACTTCAAATTAAATACCATTAAACACTGAAATCTAGATCAAAGACCTGATTTCTACACACCAACTTAGAAAAAAAAAAGATAAAAATCTTACAAAATGTTATCCATGCCCCTTCAATTTAAAGAAATGCAACAAAGATGTTAGATAAGACTTTTTCCCTTCATAGTCACAAATTTAACAATCAAAAACTCTACATTAGTCAAGTTAAAGTGTAAAGGAGATACTTTTATTTATATATATATTTAAATATACTTTCTGTTACCAACTTAGGTTGATCAGCAGCTTTGTTCATTGTTAGAATCCTTCAAAAAGCAAAGGGGCCTTCAACACGAAAACAAAGCCATATATAAAACAGTAAACACTGACCTCCTGAGGTTCCTACAACAAAAATATTCAAGTAGAAAATCTACATCATTTAGCAGCGGCTATTTCTGTAGTTTAGCACACTAAGCACTTAATTCACTGTGTAAGGAGCAGATTTAGTAAGCCGTGCCTGTAGCATGCCAAGAGGCAGAGAACACTGGAATGTAACAAAGACAAACATACAATTCTACGGAACAACATTCAATCAACATTCAAAACTGTCAAAAATACACAAAAAGAATTATGTTTTATATATCCCATGATGCAATATATTTGATTTACAATTTAGTATTGTATTAGAATTCTCCTTACCACTAATTTTATACCAAGCAGCTTCTGCAAGTATATTGTAATTTTATCCATTATGAATACTGTTTGATATGAAGCCTTAATTTGTTAATTCTAACTGCAGTATTGCTTTGCTACTTTTCTGTGAGATCAGCTAAATTACAATAGAACAGTCACATCCCTTTATATTAACCCATGTAATAAAATTATCTCTCTATGTAAGTAGCTTCTATGTGCTAATCTTTAATGTTATCAGCAACTATCAAATTCAACAACAGAAGGGCCAAAATAAATAAAAAATTATCTTTGAGAATTCCTTATAGAAATGTAAACTCTTGCCAAAAGGCAAGTTCTGGCCTTAATAAATGTTAAGATTTACTTTCTTCGGAATTCCTATCTACTTGATTGATTGAAAAAGCTGGAGCAAAGGTCAGCTGAAAGTTCTGGCTTCCAATACAACAAGTTAGTTGAAAGTAGATCACTATATGCAATTTTATTCCAGTGGGTTTAATGGCATAGTAGCATAAACCTGTTCATAAGACGTTTATACAGGACATATTGTAATGAATCATTTTCAAATATATTTGACCCCAATGAAATTTACAAAGGAAAAAAAAAGGAATGTATAGGACTTGTGCATGCTCCCATGCATTAAAAAAAGCCTGAAATAAGATTTCATAAATTCACACTCATACAAGGTTGATCTTCAGTGCAATGGCTAAATCATACAATAGACCTTAAAATGAATCAAAATCATACACTCATTCCCTACAAAATGGTTGTCCAGTATGTTTTTTTAATGTAAAGATGAGAAGCTAAATGTAAGGCAGTTGTTATGGCTTTTCTTTTCTTTTTTTGCACAGATTAATTTTGCAGCACTTAAGGGAAAATGGAAAAGTGTGGCTTTATTTCTGACCAGCAGAGTTATTATCTTTCCATTTTTCCTTTATCATCATGGGATACTTTTTATGCAGTCTAAATTAATCACACTTTCACTTTTATAGTAACACAAAATCAAGTGTACCAGTTAGATTTTCACATTCACAGTACATAAGAAAATACACATGGAAAGAAAAGTAAAAGGTAAACTTAACAAGGATTTATTCACAGAAATACAAGCAAATAGAAAAGGGAAGCAGAAAAGCTAAACAAATGAAATGAAAAGGATCCAAACAAACATTCACTCTAGCTTTTAATCTGCACCCTTCTGTGGTCTCTCTGGGACACAATGGGCCCCCAACATGCGCCGACACAGTGTAGATACCCTGCTTTACATATACTAACTTATGCATCTCTTAGGATCATGCTTTGTGGTGGAGAGAATAATAAAATATGTTGGGCATGAATAAACACTGAAATGTAGCAATCATGTCATCAATTTTCTACAATTGTCTTTAGGCATCAACTAACATTTATGTAACTTTTAACAGGTCTTACCTTATAACTCATTTTAGAAGATTTGATAAAAATCACTAATGGTATAACCATGCAGAAAGCACACCACACTGACAGCACAGAGGCAATACTTTGCACAGCTATATCTGCTTTCCACATTGTGCAGGTTACACATTACAATATCAATCATATTCCTAAGAGATCCTAAAAATTATTTTGAGGCCTAATTGTTACTACAGTATTTTATACTTATAACTTAATAAAAATAAAATCCACAGAATTTTAAAGGAATTTTAAATGCAGGGTTATACCGCACGAATTGGTAAACTGCAATACAAAACTGGCGCAAGGTGAGTAACGTTTACCACTCACTCCTTATGTAAGCATGCTAACTTTCCCACTAAAAATATGCTTGATCACTATGACCCAAAATGCATGCCTGAATCTTAAACTGCACATTAAGAATTATGCGTGACTCTAGAAATTAAATCTAATGAAGCACAACCATCAAATCATATCTACTACCCTTTAAATGGAAAATTAAAAAGATTAATCTTTCTTCTAAAATGCCCGTTTTCCCCCCACTAAAAATGAAAAGGAGTGACTCATTTGGCATCTTGCAGGTTGCTTCATTTGTTTGCTTTAGCCTTTATTACTTCATTATGGGGTTATTTAAATTTGTATACTGCAAGTGCTTACTCCTAATACAGGGAGCAAGCTTCACCTTAACTGTACTAACTTCATTTGTTTAGTTCTTCATCAACATGCAATACTTAGGAATCCCATCAAGATGAAACAATGCAGAAACCCCTTGTTATATCATTGAACTGTCTGTAACTGCCATTCTTGTTTCCTTTATCGCATGAACACAATGTATTTTCTCTTTACATATCCCCTATAGATCTATTTTATAATTTCATTTTGGTACAATTCCCCATAATATTGCAGAATGTGCTGTTGTGAACAAACTTTTTTGCGCATCTTCACATCCAGTGCAGAATTGTAACAGGAGACAGATTTCCACCCACAAAAGCTCCAGATGTTAAAACATTTCCCAACATCGGCTTAATACAGTGACGGCAACACCTCCCTCCCGCCCCTCCCAGTAGGCTTGGGATTGTACTGTATTCCCTACTGGTTTACCCTTCCCCCCAGTAAAGGGTAACATTTTTCCCTGGGTGCAGAGGCTTCCTCCCAGTCTTCCAGACTGAAGGACCTGAAAGAAAGAAAGAAGAGTTTTTATTCAAAAGCAAATTGTTTAATAATATATATAATTAACACATACTTTTTAACAGATAGGAAATACAAATTAATGTTGCTCTGTAATATGCGTAACAAGCACGAGTATAGTATTTTCAAAGTTAATTGCTATTCTTGAATTTTTTGGTATTAAATCTTCCATCAACATATCTCATAATATTTCTAGTTCCACTTATACCCGAAATAATAAACTCAATTAAATCATACAAATCACTAATGTCTAGGGTCAACACTTTATGGGTAGTCTCTGCTTCTGTTTAAGTCAGTCCTGATTTTAGGAGTTCCAAATATGATATTTTATTAAAAGCTTATGTAAGACGCACAGAAATTACAATTCAGATATTACTCTTTTACTCCCCAAATTCAGTTCTAGAGAACTAATGAAGTACACACAGGGACAGTTTTCATGATACATTTTTAAAATGAAAGTACAAAAATTTGCTGATGTCTTCATAACTGAATTAAAAATTGAGATTGTTTAAAAAAGTTTTTTTAAAAATCTAAGTGTGAAAAAATCCAAAACGATAGATTAGCTGCCTTACTGATTTATTTATTGTTCGGTGTTGTCTACTTAGACACCATTGCACTGATGGATGTACAGGACTCACAATCTAGAACACTATAGAATCAGTCATCTTTAAAGAGAATGGACCATTCTTCTGGGTAGTATAGCAAACCCAAGGATAACTTGGAGAAATACATGACAATTTTACATAGATAACCCTAGATAACCTGAGAGAAAAACATGATTTAAGGAAAAAATATTACATAAAAACTTGAATCTGTTAATACTCTACCTTAGCTCTGTTGAATATTAAAGTAAGAGAAGGTTAAGGAGGGAAATGCTAGCAGGTTTTCAAGACTGTATTGTAGCCAATAGCAATAAAGAATTTGAATCATTTTTATGAAGAGTTTCCGGATCTAGTCCAATTCAAAACGCTATGAGTAGATGATGGTAGGTTGCATTTGAGGAGCTTTCAAAATACACAAATCTTTGCATATTCAGGCTGCTTCAATTCAATGTATACACTCAATGCAGTGGTGACAGTCTACCGGTTTGGCCTGGTTCAGCCTAACCAGTAGCTCCATCATCTGTGAGTGAACCAGTTCGCTTTGATGATCAGCTACTGGGGCTGCCTGCCTGAGTTTTATTCTGACCTTTATTTCCTGGTTTTCAAGCTTGGCTGCTTCATACGGCACAACAGATTGCCACATTTCATCTGTTTAACATACAGGGAGATTGCAGGATTGCAGAAGGTCAGTAGCAAACCCTCTGCACACACACAAAGTGCGCATGTGCACGCAAAGCACGAGCTCACCGAACTGGTTGTTACACTAGTTGAATCACACCTGAACCACACCCAAAGAACCAGCAGTAAAAAAATGTGAATCCTACCACTGACTCAGTGCTTTGCTTTACTGCAGATGGGAGAACCAGAAGCCATTTCACTAAATTTAATAGGCTCTGGCAAAGTTCCATGAACAGAAAGGACTGGACTGGAACCATGAACAGAAAGGACTGGACTGGAACAACAGATTAAGCTAAAATGTGATTACTTAGCTTGTGTTTTTGAATATTGTGAAAATCTAATGTTGATTCAGCATGCTGTGTGAAACAAATCATTGCATTCCACCATACCAAGGCCTACTGTTTAGTGCATTAGGTACATGTAGTGATTTGAATCTATTAAAACTAGTTTACAATTTTATCAGGTTGTTTAAATAACTAAATGAGGATGTTCCACTGACTTGCAGAATTGCTGAAGAAACTAGTCTTCACTTGTAGTTGTTGTTGTGGCCCACCACTGCCAGCAGAGCTGGTGGCAGACTTGGATAATGAGGTTGGGGAGGAACTTGGGCCAGTGCTGGAGTCTGGGGAAGGTTCTGAAGGATGCTCTGTGTCAGACAGAGATTGACAGGGCTGTCCGACATTTCCTAGCTACCGGAGAAGCAGCTGCCTTTGGAGGATGATATGAGTGGGGAGGAACAACAGCTGGGACCTGTTCTAGATGCATGTATGTACAGAGCAGTTAGAAGAGGTGAGTAACTGAGGGCAAGGAGTCGACTCAGGAAGCAAAGCACACGTGGACGCTGAATGGCGAGGGGGGCTGATGAATAAATAGAAGGAAAGGGGAGTGGTTATCATAGGACACAACAGTGGTATTTTTGAAGATTTTGCTCATGGTGTTTTCTGCCACAAAGACCACTTGCAAAAACTTAATTCGCAGCCTTTTTGGCTGGAGTTCACAGCCTGACACTGATTGCAGTTACCTCCTTGAAGGACTTTTCGTGGGTGAGTGCAATTAATTCACAAGAGGTAAATCAAGGTTTTTTATGAGTTTCTTGTTTCTGCTAAGGCTGGGTCAGAACAGTAGTAGAAAATCCATACAGGTAAGTCCTTGGCTTACAACCATAATTAGGATTGAAATCTTGGTCACTGAGTAAAGCGGTTGTTAAGCAAAACATCACATGACTGTTTCACTCAACAACTGTTATCCTGACACTTCCAATTTTGGTTATTAAACGATCTTGTAGTTGTTAAGCAGATGGGTAAGGACTGTGAGATGCCCCAGTGGGGTGAGATAGGCCCTGGAGACCTAGCGCAGGCTACATGAACGTCTTTCTGCTCAGGAACTGAAAATCTTCTCTGCCAAAATCCAAGCACATATTCAGCCCCTGAGCAGAAATATACTTATGTGTGGTCTGCTGTAAGCAACCAGGGCTTCCACCCCACCTGAGACACCCTGCATTCTGTACCTTACTGCACTACCCCTCTGCTAGGAGATGAAAATCCAAGTACGATTTTCAGCCCCTGTGTTGAACAACAATTATGTGCAGTTTGTGCTTGGGTGCCCTGGAGCATCCTGCACTCTTTCCTTTACTTTGTGCATCTACACTCAGGAGGCTGAAAATCTTACTTGTGTTTCAACTCCCTCTCACCTCTTGGGGCTGGCTGAAAGAGCTGTGTGCCAAAGGATTTCTATTCTGTGTGCCTACTTAAGATTTTAGCAGGGAACTCTTTCAGTCACAACCAGACACGAGAAGGAGTCCTCTTGGCAGGCTGCAGTTTGGCAATATTTCCTGCCAACTCACTGGCTTTTTACGGAGGCTGACAGTGAATATTGCAAATGGTGATCCCGTTTGCAGGGGACTTGGCAACTGATCATATTACAAATGGTTGTCAAAAATCCAAATTACAAATAAATGACTACAGGTGGCAATGTTTTATGACAGTTAAAAGTGCTTTAAAAGGTAAAGGTTGCCCTCGTACCCACATGCTAGACGTTTCTGGCTCTAGAGGGTGATGCTCATCTCCGTTACAAAGCCGAAGAGCCAGCGCTGCCCAAAGATGTCTCCGTGATCATGTGGATGGCATGACTAAACGCCGAAGGCGCACAGAACACTGTTACCTTCCCACCAAAGTGGTCCCTATTTTTCTACTTGCCTTTTTACATGCTTTCAAACTACTAGGCCATAAAATATTATTTCCCAGGGCACCATTATTTCAAACCATCATTAAACAAACAGTTGTAAGTTGAAGACTACCTGTCTACTCTATTTACCTGTCGTTAAATAGAGCACCCATGAAAAAGACAACAAAACAACTCATGTGTTGGAAAAAACCTACAGGAAGCTCATAGATAGTCGAAAGATAAATGATTTACCTCTAATTATGGTACTGCAGCTTGAAGACGTGAGATTAAACCCCATAGTAAGCTGCAAGGCGCTCTTTTAGAGGAACAGGAAACTGGTCAGAGAAACGCCTCCAATTTTCATCTCCCACTTGATTTTTAAATCCGTGAAGGATCTGAAAATTAAAGTTAACTTTTTTTCAAAGTGATATTTGCAAAATAAATATTTAGTTATGGAATAAAGGCAGAAGTGCTCAAATATTAGCGTCTTGTTAATCCTTTGAAAGGGATGATACATTTTAAAGCACCCAAGTATTTTTACAGACTGCTGTAGCCATTTGGAAGCTGCTCCTAGTTGTCGTTGCATGTAAACAATGGACTATCTGGACCATCATAAGCCATGACAGTCCCTTAGACAGAAGAAAGGAAAGGAAAAGACAAGTTGTAAGGGGAAAAATGAAGAGGAATGGGGACAAAAAGTAAACAGCAACATTTCTCCAAAAGCTCTTCCCAAAACAGTCAGCACCAAGGACCTGTTTGTTGCCACCTAGAGCTACAGAAGAAACATTCTTTGGTCCTGCCTACTGATGCAAGGGGAAAAGCAAGCTAACTGAAGAAATCCTGCTGTTGCAGGAGGAAAAATGGAATCATCTTTAATTACAGATCCACATTAGAAATGATGAACAGTATTTGCACATTACCAAAATAAAGTGGTTTGGCACCATTAAAGCTCTCTTTACCTCACATTTAAATAATAATAATAATAATAATAATAATAATAATAATAATAATAATAATAATAATAATAATAATAGTGATAATGATAATATACTGTTTTGAAAAAAATATTACCTTACAGAACATGTCTCGGAGATCATCTTTTGGGCTAATCCATGATGCAACAGCATCACAAAAAAATATAAAGTCCTGCAAATGTTTATAAAAATTGTAAATTAGAAATGTCCATTAACAGAAATGCAATAAATTATTTCAAAAATAAGACTATATTTTTCTGCCCCACAATATCAAATATCAGAAATAAATTCATAACAAATTGCAATTATCTTTCATATTGGTATCTTATATACTTAGCACATTCCCCTTTCAAAACCTTAAGTCAATTCATATATATTTATTTCTTTGTTAATCAATCATATTTGATTATTCAAATATTTAAATTAAATTAAATTCCCTTCCCCTGCCTAAAACCAATGCAAGACTTACTTGGACTACTCCACTAGGGTTGACGGTAATCATAGTACAAATTCCACGGAATGCTGAATCCTTTTCCTCATTGTCCCTTATGTTTCGTAAAGAGGTGCACCTAATACAATAAAGAACCTAAGTTTTAGATTTTTTGTTTTTAATTTAAATTTTAATAGTATTTGATGGAATAAGCGTCACAGCTAGAAGACCTTAAAGACTAAGCCACACAAACATCATAATCTTACATACATTCTACATTATTTTTTGCATATTAAGCCCTATTTAATTCTCCAAGGGTGGTCAATATTAAATCAGCTACTTTTCTATGTTTCACAGCTGATATTGAATGTGACCTGTATTCCATTAAATACTTCTGTTAATATAAACACACACACACATATATATTTATGTATAGAAGTATCCATCAGTAAAAGCAGTATATACTGCAACAATATAAAATTTATGATGTATCATAACATAACATCTTTAACTTGTTTACAGCAGCAAGCAAGCAATTTGGTACAAATCTAGAAACATGTATTTCAAACAGCAAGTCAAATTGCAAATGTTTTGAAGTAATGTAATGCGGTGTTTCATGTTTTATGCTATTTGCATGCATATTATCATTCTGGTGGATTTTAAATGCTTTTAATTATCAAGCTTTGACACATCAAGCATGTGACAATCTTATCCCATGCATCAATTAGTTGTTAGCCACAACATGAAATATATACACAACAGTACTGCCAAAAAACCTCACAAACCTGATAGGACAAGATTAGTCACATGGTTGGCAATGATTAAGAATAGTGATATTTGTAACCAACTGAAAAATACATCTAGAAGTGAGAATAGAGGAAAGGAAGGAAGAAAGAAGTGAAGAAAAATGAATTAAAAAAAGATTGAATAATACACACCAGGGTCTTATAAACTGCTGTAGCATGGGGGCCACCTCTTGAGGACAAACGTAACCAAGACGACCAATTGTTATTGCTAAGGTAACGCAATCACGGTTATACACCACCAAACGCCAACCAAGACATGAGCAAATGAGGGGGGAAGGAGAAAAATAAAGAAAAAACAACAAATAACTCAGAAACAGAAACCAACAGAACCTGTGTATGATAATAAACATAAGATTTCACCAGTGCTGTTCATTACCACCCCTAAAAATAAGGGCAGCAATACATGGCATACTATTTGGCGGAGGGCAGGGAAATAAAGGAAAAAGGAATAAAGTGAATGAGAGAACACCAAAATTATGATTAAAATCAAATGAACAGTTTCACTCAATATCTTAATACTGTTTAATTGCAACAGCTATTTTTATTTAGGGAATTTGAAACATATTTATTAACATTAATAAATATTTTTGTGTAATATTTATAATTAAAATTTAATGTGATAAATATTCATTTGAATATCCAAACAGAATTATATCTAAAGTTCTTAGTAATTTCCTAAGGCCATTTTTATTATATAAAACTAAATTTAATAAGAAAGAGAATAATAGGAACATAGCTTCTCACAATAAAAATTGCTTTAGTGGGTTATTGTAAATATTAAATAATAATAATGTAAATATTACATTATTTATCTTTGTGAAGTGTTTCAAAGCTGAAGATACAACACACTATAATAAAAGAAACCTGCTTTATCCAAACATTTTCCTATCTTCAGTATGAAAATTTGTCTTGAAAGTGGCCATAAACATTTTTAATGGTGTTCTCTCAGCTCACAGAGCAATTCTTCAGAAAAGGGAAAGTGTGGGTATGTTTAAGGATTATTTGAAGCAAACTACATGAATACTAAAATCCAGCAGATTTGTATGAAGCAGAGAAGCCTATGCTTAAAAGACATTATGCAACACTCCAAAACAGGCATTTATGTGAACAAATCTCATGAACACATGCAGTAAAGCTGATGATGCTCTTTTTCACTATGAGGTTTGGTGTAGGATATACCAACATTATAAAAAAAGAATGTTTCTATAAGACCATATGTATAAAATTAAATATTCTGCTTTGTTTATTTTTAAATCACGCTGTTCATGAAAACTTGGTATTAGTATTCAAATTGCTTTTTTGTTCAAAAACCCAAACTGGATAAACTTCTTTACAGTAACACTGGTCAAAATTTATATATTGGCTGAGAAGAAGTATGTACCACTTATGTTTAGCAGGTGTTTGACTTTGCGTAATACTGTATTGTGCCAGAATAATTAAGCCTATGTGATTTCAGATATTAAATTATTTTAGCAGAATATCCCACAACAAATCTAATGTGCAATACATTCAACATTTATTTGTAGTATATCTTATGTCTGCGATATCCATTTTAGAAAATTTAAGTTGTAATTTTCAGGAAACTGGTTTTCTAGAATTTATGCATCGAGAAACCTAGTGCATGATTTAAAGAGTAAAGTCTTCTTATTGACAAACTGTTCCTGAATACTGCAACGCTGGTATAGCGCCAAATCACAGGTATAATTCATTTCCATTACAGAAATAAATGTTACTGCTATACTGCATTTTAACAAACATGCATAGAATGAAACTTGATCTACATCCTTAAAAATAAGCCAAAATTGGTTTAAACTGAAACTCAGATAACCAGTCATTTCCAGAACAGACTATGATTTTAAATACACATTCAGAGTGCCAGTTCCATTTGGTCCTGATTTAGCCATGAAAGCCAACTGGGTGACTTTAGGCCACTCATTCACAGGGTTATGTTGCAGGGAAGCTAGGAGAAGGAAGGTGTATTATATATGCTTGCCACCTTGAGTTAATTATTCAAAAAGTGAGGGAAAAACTAACAAAAATAAACAAACATTTGCAGTCTAGCTATCACACTACAATGCAGATAGCTAGCTAGAAAGGTAACCAGAAATTTCTAGAATACTGGAAAATTTGTTATCATGTTCCACAGGGTATAGGACAAGATTCAATTATATTATAACTTCCTCCAATTCTAATACCATTTTATACATCAACCAAATTGTATGTTTACACAATGTATAATGTCCAGCCATTTAAAAATCTGTTTGGTTTCATCATGTTGTCCATTACAATTATGAAGACTTCAAGTAAGCTACATGCAAATAACTGATAATTTATTTCATATAAAAAGAAGTCAACTTGATTATTTTAACTATAAATATAACCAAAATTTAATGATGTAGCTAAAATTTTGAAGTCTTATGTACTGATACAAAACAACACTACTAGAAATTTTTGGGAAAAACATTGATAATTTCATGGCAGCAAGACGAAGAAAAACCAATTTGCTCTTCCTTAACACAAAACAAATTCCTTCCCATTAGTCTCAATTGTAGGGAATTAATCACCTTAGCTCCAAATTTGCCACAAACTACTACTCTTTTGGCAGCACTCTTGAAAAAATTGTTCATTAATGGAAGATCCCTCCCCTACCAACATAGCTTCAGAATATTTAATTTGCTCAATGATAGAATCACAACATCAGAGAAGTAAAGGCAACTGAAGCTAATTAATTAGTTTGGCAGGAGCTGTTTATAGGTAGTTGTCAACTTACAACCATAATTGAGCCCAAAATTTCCATTGCTCAGGAGCACAATTATTAAGTGAATTTTGCCCATTTTATGTTCTTTCTTCCCACAATGGTTAAGTGAATCACTACAGATGTTAACTAAGTAACAGGGTTATGTTAATCTGGCTTCCTCATTGACTTTGTCAGAAGATTGCAAAAGATGATC
This sequence comes from Laticauda laticaudata, assembly GCA_004320025.1. Classification (NCBI taxonomy): domain Eukaryota; kingdom Metazoa; phylum Chordata; class Lepidosauria; order Squamata; family Elapidae; genus Laticauda; species Laticauda laticaudata. The sequence continues at coordinate 33,724 of BHFT01008129.1, forward strand.
ACATCATCTTGGGACACTCCATAATAAACACAAGCCAGTGGCCAAGCAACCAAATTCTGATCATCTGACCATGGGGATATTGCAGTGGTCCTAAGTGTGAAAAAAGGTCATAAGTAACTTTTTTCAGTGCCATTAGAACTTCAAATAGTTGTAAATTGAGGACTACCTGTTATTAAACCAACTGGATTGAACAAGCATCTAAAATTCATCTTATTTTTAATACTGATCAAGTTTTCCTACAATTTTGGTGTCATACATTTTAAAAGTCACTGCAAACAGATCAGTTGTAGGGTACCTGTGTTTTCTAACAAAGTCTTTGGTGTGTTGGGTCTGTTAATGATTTCTACAAGCTGGTGCAAAACCATAATGACATAAGGCTGCATCTCTATACCTAGAAAAAAAAACAACACAAGCAATGTATTAAAAACCACTTTTCATTATAGGCATTTTCACACAGCTGACAGAGTTTATAAGTGGCTAAAAAATCTACACAATTGAACATTCAAACTAGCATTTAAAAAAAAAAGCCAATCTCACCCATCTGAATAGAAATTTCTCCAATTGCCCACGTGGCATTGTTACACACAGAAATGAACTCAGGGTTTAGGTTTGTTCCCAAAATTGGCATGAAATCAGCTGAAAAAACACAAATAAGCCCTGTCATTAAAATTTATCCTTTGTTAGAACGTAGCATAAAACTTCAGCATGATATAATTTTAGAAGAAAATTCTTTGACATTTTAACCCAATATTTATAAAACCATTCCAACAAAAAAGTTTAGATTCCAAATAGGAAAGTCCATTATAAACATGCCAATGTATTAAAATTAATCTCCCTTCCAGACAAGGGGCATATGGATACATTTGTCATAGGAACCTTTTTTTTTTTAATGCAATAGCAGTTTCTGAAGTAGAGCAAGCGTAGTATTTATTAGGATCCAACCAGAAGATAGTCGATGAAAATTCTAAATCTGATCTAAACAGATATTTACAATCTATCACACAGCGAAGAAAAGATATGTATGTGGAAATGAGAGAATAGGATAAAAATTGAGGTTTAAATATTAGTTACTACTAATTGCAATAGGGTATTTTCTTTAAAAGCTGAATAGGAGGAAAAGGCAACCTGGGACTTACAACAGAGTGCCATTTTCTAAAAAGGAAGATATATTGGAAACTCGGCTGCTCATCCTATTTGTCCAATAGGCCGGACTACAAATTTTTGTAACAATACTTATAGAGAGTCAGAGAAAAAAATTCTCTGTTGGGTAAAGATGTATTGGAAAATGATACCAATATAAAGAAAACCAGTGAGAGACAAGCCTGCTAGTGACTGGATCCTTGGTGGCAGAAAACAGATCATTTGGTTATTAAGGATTCCTGAAATTGCAAGAGAGAACCAACACTCAGAATGTGTGCACCAGCTGGAACTCTTATCATCATCTGTATCCAGACTTACTTCCTTCCTTTCCTCCCTCTCTCCTCTCCTTCCTCCCTCCCTCCTTCCACTTCACAACTGTTTTCTCCTTCCATTTAAAAATCTCAAAATACAAAGGAAAAAAAGCTTAATCTCAAGATCCTTGAGGAGGTCCTTGACAAGGTCCTTGACAAGATGCGCTGCCTGATTATGATGATATTGTAATTTGTCTGGATGGAGTTTTGTCTTTTTGCCAAATGCACTAGAAGTGCCCTGCAGACATTCAGGAAATTATTGGTATAATTCAAATACCTGTGAGCAATCATATCTAACTTGGGGTGGAACAAGATTTCTATGAAGGAATTGTCAAGGAAAGCAGATTTTTTTAAAAATCCTTCCTGCTGGGTGATTCTGAATCAATTGAAGGTGTGATGCATGCTTCCAAGAAACAAGGCGGAGTGGCTGCAGTTACCAAGCAAGAAAAGAGGGTCCCCAGAGGAGAAGAAACAGAATTGATGATCCAACTGAGCGTATAGATTCAGAAAGGAAGAATTTGCAGAATACACTAATTGGTAAAAAAAATGAGCAACAAAGAAGCTATGATAAAACAGAGAAGTGTGACTATAGTCAGTGTGGCTTTCAAAGGCTTGGCAAAGTTATTTTTCTCTGTTCGTCACTTCTTCTCTAACTTAGAAAAGACTAGAAATGGGAAAAAATTAAAGCAGAGCTATTTAGAGGAGTTAACATAACAAAGTTCAGTGATCAGGATTCAAAACTGTAGATAAGGGATGGATCAAGTGAAACAGTTGTGATTACTGTTAAAGGAAACATTAAAATAAACAAGATTGTATGTTATTCTTTAATTAAGATATACCACACCCATTAAAGAGATAACAGTACAGTAAACTGAATTATAAACACTCATTATTTATTCTGTTTTGGGCAATAAACAACACTACAGCGAGAAGTAGTATGCTGTGTTTATGTTTGGATTTATTCCTATTCATTCCTCAGTCTTCAGCAGTCCTGGGCACTGGGACAGGGATCTGAAACGTTAAACAATCAAAGAGCCATTTGGACCTGTTTCCCACAGAAAACACCAGGAGCCAATAATTTAACAACTGGTGTGACTGGGTGGACGTGGCCAACTCGACATCACTCACTCCCACCCAATCACATGACCCCCCAGCCATGCCTACCCAGCTGGTCATCAGGGCAGAGAACTGGTTATTTGCCACCTGGCCCCGCCTCACCCCTCCCCTCCCAGCCACCTCTTGCCACACCCGGCCTCAAGTGTGTTAACCTTCTCTCTCTCTCCCTGTATGTATGTATGTGTGTGTGTCTGTCTATCTTTTTCTTTCTCGGTCTCTCTCTCTCTCTGTCTCTGTGATGCTGCTGCTGTTGCCAGGGGAGAGTGGGGGCAGGGTCGCATTGTGGCTCTGCGTCATAATGGGCTCCAGGTGGAGGAGGGGACCTGCCTCACTCATTGTGAGATGCACTAAATTTCACTGTGCTGCGCAAGGCGCTGTGAGAGCAGTGGGCAGGCCATGGAGGCAGCAACAGCTCCGAGCCCAAAGTAGCTTACAGTTCCAAACCCAAAGCAGTGAGAGGTGAGGGCTGCCTTGAGCACAAATGTACCGTGATGAAGGCAGAATACTGTTGCTTTGGCAAGTACAGGGTGCTTTGCTCCTGCTCTGGAATATGGAGACAATCTTCTCAACCAGGCGAGGAATGACTGGGAAGGAAGGGGCAGCCAGTGGGGTGATCAGCTGACAGTGAGCCGCAGCAGAGGGCTGAAAGGGCCGTATGCAGCTCCAGAGCTGCAGGTTGTCAACCCCTGCACTGGAACATGGCAGAAATTTAACTGGAAGGAGGAGTTGGTTCTATCTCATTTATCAATTGTTACCATCTCTTATTAATACCTACTAGAACAAGTGAGAAAAACAACTCTGCTTTTAGGATACCTTACTCCACTGAAAGAAATATTTAACTGTTATTATCAACCAAATGATGTGAAGTTCTCAGTTAAACTATTTAACATGAGACAATTCACTTAGCCCATGCTTCACTTTTCTATTGCCAACAAAGAACTGTCAGCAAAATGATAAATCAATCTCTATCAAAAATCTCCCTGAACATATAACCCATATATAGTTGTAAGAGAAAGCTGGTGGATCCCTAAAAACGATTTATAAACTTGCATGTAATCCTTAAAAATTATTTGTAATCTTGCTTGTAATCAGTACTGTGACTTGCACTGAGATCAGATCCAAGTCTTATAAGAGATTCTGATTAACATATAACTGTACAAAATACTCCCCATGCCTTTATTGAACACACTGAGTAATATTCATCATTTATATGAAGATGTGAAATCCTATTAAGTAAACTGAGTTGTATGTATAAATTAATCAGATGATAATCTAGGTCTCCCCATTAAAATGCACAAATATTGAATTCCACTACTGGAACCCTCAAACTTCTCTTCACAACACATATTTTTAAGGGAATTTAGCCCAGTTAAGGGAGAACTCTGTGGTGTACAAAATATACAACACTATGGGAGATTCCCATCCAAAATCCCAGGATTATAGTGAAGGACCAGCATCAATTTTGTATTGTCAGATGTCAGACCTGATGTTAACTGTTCATAAATGCTAGAGAAACACTGAATAAAAGTTATGTGACTGGGAAGAAAGAATATTCTCCAGAAAATTGTCATTTATCTCAACCAAATTATACCTGGATGATCTAATAGGCTACTAGAACAATAATTTGTGAATAGAAGAGATCAAAACAGAATATTTGGACATGAATGGTGAAATTATGTCTGGAGAAAATGAAACAGTGTTACATTGAAAAGGTCTCATCTCAATCACATAAGTATGTTACAAATATCATAGTTTGGGGCTCCTTTGCAGCCTGATGATCCAAATGGCTCACAAACACTGAAGGAACAATGGATTCTGGATTGTACACAAATTCTACAAGAGCACATCAGAATATGTCTGTTGTGGTCTGCCAACAGCCTGTGGAGACAACAACAGAATCGGACAGTGGGGAAGAACATGGACCAGTCCGGGAGTCTGGGGAGGACTTGGATGATGGTCCTGAGTCCATCTGGGAGTTATGTGCTGACTCCGGAGCCTCCAGAATCTGACAGCAGCGAGGCAGAAGAACAACGGGAGCCTGTTCCCAGTGTGCATAGAGCTGCCAGTAGGCAAGAGCAGCTAAGACAAAAGGGCAACTCGGGAGTAAGGCTTGGAGGTGATTGCCATAAGATATAAAGGAAGTGCAAAGGGACAGGAACCTTTGCAGGAAGCAACGTTGTTCGCTCTGGTCAGTTTGGAACCTGAAAGCTCTGTGGTGAATTTGTGCTCAGTTTGGTTTTAAAAGACTAATTGGTACTTTATTTGGCAGCACTTCAAGAAAGATAAAGGTGTGTTCTTATCAGACTTCTTCCGAAGAATGGCAGACTTAACCATATAACTGGTTAAGACTCATTACGGGCTGTGACTGATGATAATTCATAACCACTGAACTAAAATAAAAGGGTTTTGGATTTAATGTGTATTTGTGGGTGTCTCAGGAAGCCTTGGTCAGAACAATGTCTATGAATTGAAGTTTATATGAATGGGAGTGACACAATGCAAGAGTGATTCTACATACCCCCCCCAAAAAAAATCAGAATACCAAAGACAGAAGAAATATTACATTTGGAAATATCCAAACAAGTGCATCAACCACATCCCAATTACAACATTATAGGAAATTCAAAAGCAAGCAATTCATGCAAGGCTGGCTTTAGATTTGAGTTGAGTGTGCACTGTCCTAGGATGTCAAAACTCAAGGCATGTACAGTGGGCCATTTGGTGAAGTAGTTAAGGTGCTACCTAGAAATCAGGAGGCTGAGTTCTACTCCCACTTTAGCATGAAAGTCAGCTGGGTAACTGCAGCAGTTATTCTCTTTCAACACAATGCATGTAACAAGAGTTGTTTTGGGGAAAATAGGAGGAGAAAGGAGTGTTAACCACCTTGTGTACCATCATACATTATTTATGAGAAAAACAAATAAAGGTAGAAAATAAATAATTATTGAATTAGCTCCAAATTTATGCAAGGCAACCTAAAACAGCAATGAGTGGAAGTAGTGTTTTAAGGAAGAATGGGCCAAAATACCATGAGGCCAATGCGTGACAGTGCTCAACGGGTAATATATAAAAAACATTTGGCTGGAATCACTGCTGCCTAAGGAGGCAATCCGGTTAATAAACGAAAACTTCACAAATGTTTTCTAACAAAGATAGTGAGTATTACATATTCAATAAACACACATATGTGTAGAACACCTTGTGTGTTGTTTGTTTTGTCAGAATTTATTTATTTATTAGCAAGATGCAAATGAAACTCAGATCACATTGTAAGCCATAGTACTGCATGTTAATGGAGAGTTCACAATCATTATATGGATTACAGGACAGGAAACTTTACAGACCTGAAGAAAATATACATCAGTATTAAACTAGATTTCTTTTAAGCCAAGGCAGAAAGACAGTGAAGCAAATAAATAGGAACCAAGCACCTCTTTCTCATTATTCTAGATGAGAATTTATTCACTAAAATAATCCACAAAATATTTCTCCCCACCATGGCACATTGGTAATAAAAGCACTATAAACAGGTCCAAGCCAGAAATGTATACATATATGTATGGCAATTTCTATTACTCCAGCCATCATGATCAATTTAAGAATATAAAGGACTTTTAATATCAAATTATAGAACACAATGAATATTAGTTGGCAGTTCAAACTATACATAAGAATTTGCAGTATTAAATTACCTACCAATGCAGGGCTTCACATGCTGAAAACATGCCTTTGTCAAATCCCCTAGCAAGGCAAAAGAACTCTGTCGTACCTCAGGCATTTTATCCTAAGAGGAAAGAAAAAAAACCTTTGCTTTTATTTAGAAAATAAAAACAGCATCAAGGCAAGAGAATGAGATTATTTATCTCACCTGCATACACTGGTACATCAGTGTCAGGATATTGCTCCGAGCCACTAATTGTTCAATGTTGCCTCCAAGTCCTTCAGCTAAACCACTTAGTAAATCAAGAGCCACAATCATGAAATCTTTATCTGGAGCTTCATACTGGTCTGGTTGAGCATTATGCAACTAGGGAAAAAAACAATCATTGTTTAAAAGATTTAAGCATGCAACATTACAGTCTATAATTTTCATTAGTTTTTATCCCCCAAACCAGCAAATTGATCAAAGGATTTTATGATCAATCAAGGAGTTTAAATCCCACTAAAGCTACATTTCCTAATGGTATGAAAACTGGTAAGAGAAAATACCATGGCTTGTGCAAGAGTCTTTTGTACCAGATTCACACAGCGCTGGTAGACAGGTTCACAGTATGGAAGGAAGCCAGATTGCAAGGCAGTGGCAACCGAAGACAGGCACTGAAATACAGGAGACAAATTAAGGAACATGTGTACCCAATTACATAGTGTGTCTAAGATATTTGCTACATTAATTCTGTTTAAAAGAGAAAAATTTGAAAGATAAAATAAGCTCATGTATTCAGAGATTAAGAAACTGTGCAGGGACATAATTATAATGCTTCAACACACAAGACCAGAAGAACTCTCTATTGATTCTTTGCAGTTTAATTCTACAATTCATTCAGAAACACATTCTTACAAGTTCACGGAAAGCTAATTCCTAGAAAATCCTCAGAACTGCCACATTATGGTGCAATCCTATCAGGTCTTGTCAAAAGATCTTCATGAAGCGAATGGATCTTAGTCCTAATTATATGGATGCAGAATTAGGATACCTCGATTTCCCTGTTAAAAGCTGGCATCAAAAGGAAGAAAATATAAACAGTGACGATTCATAAAAGTCAAAGAACTATTTCTAACAACAGCATGAATTACCTCTAATAAAGGGAAAAGATCTTTATCTTCATCTTTTAACATGTTCCATTTTTGGATTAATGGAGGCATAAGCATCTGGATGTATTCCTGTAGACAATGAAAAATTCACAGAATTTATGCTCCACAAAACTTTATTTAGTTTTTTTTTTAGCAGTTATATAGATTCCCTTGAATTGACAACAGTTGAATTGCCCACTCTCCAACAATATTCTTAGCAATTTTGACTATGAAATTATTTTCCCACTCCCAAATTAATATATAGGTTACAGTCACTTGTTGGCCTTGGGCAGGAAAGATGTGTTTACAAAAAGGTCCTATCTATTCCAGTAATGATTGGAACAGTAATCACAAAAATTGCTGCTTTCTTCCTTGTAGTTATGACAAAATAATGGAGATTATCATTGAAGCATTTGAACAATTATAAGAAAAACATGTAGGCATACTTTTTAAAGCTTTAGGTAGTATTCAATTCATGAACAAGTCAGATTTTATAATATTTCTTAAGAGCCTAATATAAAGCAAAAAGAAAAAAACAAGAAAAAAATTCATTCAAAAAGCAATGAATAACTTGGGCAAGAATTCTCCAAAAATACTTATCTAGAATGAATGCTTGATGAAGAAATGAATAGTCAAGATTTTTTGTAGAATTCAGATATACAATTTATTTATAAAATTTATAGGATGCCCATCTTACCTCAAATTAACTCCGGGAGATACTTACTGGTTTGTTTAGATGATGGCCTACAGAATCTGCTAAAGTTCCTATAGCATCATAAAGAATGAGCAGATTCTTATGCTGGTATTTACTAAATGCAAATACCAAAGTATCAAGTATATAAGCAAGATAAGGAACAAGCTCTGTACAAGCCTCCTCTTCTAGAGTAGCAAAGGCACTAAAAGGCAAAAGAAAACATAAGTCTACAGAAAGAAGGAATGTACTTTTCCCACTTAAATAAAACAGTAAATCCTTTTAAAAATCTATTAACACTATATAGGGAATCAAAGGTTCTAATGGACATGAGGAATTATTATAAGATTTCTGTTTAAGTATATTCTAATTCTAATGGCTAGAATAGAACTTATTTAGATTAATCCTTTTATATATTTAACAAAAATGAATGTAGCTGTTAAAAGCAAATATAGTTACAGGAGAATGGTTAAAAATAATCTCAAATGGCTTTTCCAGTCAACTAGAAATGAGCTCCTCAACAAAAATAAATACTGTACTATGTTCCTTGAGAGCCATGGCTCGCATTTCTTTACTGTGACCTACCTGCAGGCAGCTTCTTGTACTCTCTTGTTACTATCAAGGATACGCTTTAGCAACTCAGTCATTAATGGCTTCAAGTATGTGTCTGGGGGTTGACTGACTACCCAATGTGCATAGCGACTAAGAGTCCAGCAAGTAATGGAGCGCACAAGAGCCTTTTTATCAGAGAGGCACTGAATAAGGTGAGGGATTAGCTCGGGAAGATATGGAATCATACCCTGCATACAACCTGTAGGAATATGCAATTAAATAAGAAAGAAGTAAGAAATAGTTCAACAATCAATTATATAGTGTTGCTGCTACTACTACTACTATTATTACAGATAGTCAATATACCAACTTAGTAAAGTTGCTGCACAGGCAACTCTAGGCAGCTTGTAACATTAAAATGTATGAGATGTATTAAAAAATGTATTAAACATTATCAAATGTATTGATATTAAACTAAAACAGACTAGTAAAATAACAAGTTTGTGTATTATTAAATATCTCAATACCAATTTCATACTTCAAGCATATGACACATACAATTTTGAATTATATTTTGTTGTGAATAACAAATAAGAAATATTTTACTGAATGAGTCTCAACTTACAAGCACATAAAAGATATTTAATATACTTTAAGTTCATTAACCACCAATTTCCTATTACTATACCAGTTCTTTCTTCAAATTATTGCCAATAATTATATCCACATTAGTTTTATTTGTTTATAAAAATACAGTAGTCATATAATCATCTAAAATACATTTCAAATCTGACAATTTGAGAGTCTTGAAACATTTCAAATGCATCAAGGACTAAAACAATATTTTAATAAATACTGATATTTTGGTTTTTAATCACTCAAATTCTTCTTGCAATAATTAAAATAATTTTTTCCGCTTGTCATTTCCCCCCAAAAAGTTGCATTGACATTTTCAAGTTGGGATTGTTTCATAGTTAAGTTTGTTATGTAGTAAGGACTGAAAGCTACTTTTGTTCCATAATTTTCAAATGTACCATGCAGCCTTTAATGCTGGAAAGACACTACAACTATTTTTCATGATAAAAAGTGTTTTATTTTTTAATTTTTATACATATCTTCACATGGGCAACATGATTCTGGATTATAACACTTGTACAAACTTTCATTTCCATTAATCTTATATAAAATCTTCTCATATTATTATCCATTTCACTCATCTTTAAATAAATTTGCATTTCATATTTCATTAGTTCAATATCAATATCATTTCATCCACACACAGGTTTTCAATACTTTATCCCCTATTAATTCCATTTTCAGCTTACCACCTATTTTATTTTACATTACACATCATTATTATCCTTAATTTTCTCTAAGGCGATATACACTGCTCAAAAAAATAAAGGGAACACTTAAACAACACAATGTAATTCCAAGTCAATCACACTTCTGTGAAA